>JAHBCN010013959.1:0-23541 GCA_019359885.1 Listronotus oregonensis
AAAAAATAAAAAAGTTTACAAATTTACGTTACATGCAATATTCTAGAAATATTTAGGTACTTGGGTAGATAGGATTTTTAAAAATCTTTCCCTCTGAGACGTGGGACCCACACTAAATATATATCAAATGCTATTGGCCCCAAGGGGAACACTTTGGTAAAGAAAATTTTTATTTGGAATTTGTGAAAAATAGTTAATGTTTTTAAACAAAAAAAAGGATTTGCTTTTAAAAATCCGATTTCTCCCTGGGAGGCACACACAAAAATCAACTTTTTTTTTGCAAATTCCAAAATAAAAATTTTCTTTACCCACGGGTATAGCTCTAGTTGTTGCCTACTGTACGTACCAAAAGTAATTTTAACTTGAAGTTTTAAAGTATAAGTCCATTCCACGTGTCGAACTCCTAGAGAATATGATGCGCGGTTAGTTATTATAACCGGCTGTCAACATGCTGTCAAATACCGTACACGTCGTATTTTAACTAATAATCGCACGCGAGCGATTTTTTTGGGAGCTCGTTTCGTGGAATAAGGATAGGTGTAGGAAATTTGATTATTAATTCTTTGAATGTAGGTGGGTTACTTAATTTGTTTTTAAATTTGAATTCGTGAAACTTTTTAATTCGAATGATGAGTAAAAAGTAAAAATAGAACCATTTGAAAGTAGCAAATACATATAAATGAATTAAAATATTTAAAAATTATAAAGTAAATCTCACGTAATGAGGAATGTCCACCACAACTAACCACATCTTACCAAATCTCACCAAGATGGAGGGAGCAGGGCCGTATTTAGTCGGTGGGAGATAAGCGCCTGACAAGGGCGCAGCTACCTGGGGGGCGCAAAATCGGCTATGATTTTTTTTTCTTAGTTGACAGTACTGTAGTCATATTATTAGTATTTTTATTGCCAAAATTATTCAAATAAATTACAACAGAATAATTTTTACTTTAGGCACTTAATTTAATTATTTTTAATATATTAAGAGTAAAAAAATGTATGAATTATTAATTACATACCATTTTATCCTAAGACCTACAGCCAGAATGTAACTCTAACTGATTTTTTTTATATTTAAGCTGCGGATAAATTAGTGTTTTATAAATTGAGGGCAGAACTAGTTTTTTTTTTCGTTGCATATTATTTAATTTATTAAAATTTAATTGTAGGCCTTCTCTGCACAGTATTTTTGTAACTACGATTTTATTGTTAAGAAAATGTATTCTAAGTTTAATCATTCGCAAATAAGGATGTATAGTATAGTTAATTTACATTCCACTTCTTTCAGACATATACAAACAGTTGTTTGTATCTGTAAAGAAAATATATAATTGGACACAAATTCCACGACAAAATTGGTATTTTAAAGACACGAAATTCTCGATTCAAAAAACTTTAAATCTACAACTTTGCTCTTTAATTTTGTAAAATTTCCGGGGAAAACCCCTGGACTCCCCGTGTTCATTGGAGGGTATTCCATACTCCCCAAACCCCCCGGTGTGTAGACGAGGGGTGGCGCAAATGTTAAGCCCCGCCAAGGGCGCGGTCATACCTAGATACTGCCCTGGGAGGGAGGGATCCAAATTGAAAAAGCTAGAGATGAGCAATATCGCGATTTTTTAATCACACTGATATTTTTTACTGTGATTTTTTAATATCGGTGATTTTTAAACGTCTACTTATAATAAGAGGTTGCTGATTTAAACATTAAACAAAATGTTTACTACATATTAAATATTATATATTGTAAAAAAATCTTTATACATAAAAAACTATTATGCAATTTAAAAAATATTGTATCTAAAATAATTACTTAAATCAAGGGGACAAGTGCTAAGTGCGGCAGTGACAATATTTTTTTGATTATGTTATTGTTGTTATGTTATAGTCTGTCTCAAAGTATATCGTTATGGCTTTTGACGGACCATACCCCAATAAACCTTTAACGATTTTATTACCTATTGTTATTGGATAAATCCATTTGTTCATAAGGGCAGGGGTGGGCCAGGTATTTCTTGTCTATTAACCATTGGGCATATAAATATTTTGGCTAATATTTTAGTGGCAGTGTTGAATAACCGTTTTAACTGTGCGTTTCGAAAAAGTTGTTTTACGAGAATATAACTATGTCGCGTCGAAATCATTTGTCATTAGATGCAAAACAGGTTGTGAAAAATGTGTTTGAAACTTTAATCAGTAGAGGTCTAATTAAACAAGCTTTAAAAGAAACTTGTCTACTTACAAAAACTGCAATATCATCGATAAGGGATATTATTATTAGTGAAGAATTGAACAAAAGAAAAAAACGTAGTGATTTTCAGTCTCACCGTATAGACAATAGTGATCAGGACCTAATAAGAAGGAAAATATATTGTCTTTATGAAAGCGGAGTTATTCCTACCTTGGATAAACTGAAAAAGAAGCTAGACGAAGACGAAACCAATATAAATATTAGCCGTGCCACCCTCCATAGAGTTGTTTGTAAAATGGGATTTAAATACCGCAAAATAGACAAAAGACAAGTAGTAATGGAATCGCACAGATTACGCACTTGGAGATTTAAATACCTTTAAGAAATTAAAAGATATAGGTTAGAAAACAGATCCATAATTTACCTTGATGAAACATGGTTCGATACACACGACACAGTATCCAAAGGATGGGTTGATTCCAGTCAAAACTGTCAGACGAAAGCACATTCAAATAAAGGAAAATACCATAATACACGCTGGTTCAGAAGACGGATTTGTCCTAAACTGCTTGCTGTTGTCTCCAAAGAATATTAAAGATTCTAGCTTGGATTATCATAAGGATACATTTTAAAAAATTAATTGAAATTATCTTTTTAAAAATATTTCAAACAACAGTGTTATTGTCATGGATAACGCAAGCTACTACAGCCGAGCCGTCTGCTACACAAAGCACCAGCTTCATCAAGTTCAAAAACTGAAATCCAGGAATATTTTTTGGAAATGATATTCATTTTGAATTCAGTTACAAAAAAACGCATCTTTTGGAAGTCCTAAATTCATATGCAATTAAAAAACAATGTGTATGTGATAATTTGGCTGAACAGGCTGGGCCGAGGGCTGGGCATACTGTCTTACGGCTTCCTCCGTATCACTGTATGTTTAACCCCATAGAGCATTTGTGGAACCAAGTAAAATCAAAGATCAGAGCAGAAAATGTTACACCTACTTTAAGTCCCAGTGTTATAAATTTGATAAAAAATGAAATTACTAACATACCAGTTGAGAGCTGGAAAAATTCACTACAGCACATTATAAAAATTGAGGACTCTTACATTTCTATCCAAAACAACATAAATCCTATTGTAATTAATCTCAATGATGACTCTGATAGTGAAACAGAATTAGATTTAGATATTTAGATTAAAAATGTAATTATGTATAGATAATGCAGTTATAAATTTATTAAAACTTTGCATATATTTAATTTCTTTAAGATTATACTTACCTAAATAAACAATAAATTATAAATCTTTACATTATTAAAGTCCGTCCCTAATGTTCTGTCCTTTAATACCTACCGATCCGCAGTTTTATTGCTGTCGGCAGGTATAATCCATAAATGAGGGCAAGAGCTAACACGGTATACTTTGAGACAGACTATACATGATATATACTCTTTAGGCATGTTCAATTGTGATACAAAAGAGATTATATTAATTCACGCGTTGTAAATATTAGAAGGAACGATCGTTATATATAATTTTTAGATATCAGTGAAAAATAACAGTTCGTGAAATATTGCTCACCTCTAGAAAAAGCAAAACACCCCGTCTTTATATTCAGACCTCACGTAATTATTGGATGCCTTTGAATGTCAATTGACAATAACATTTATACATTGTTTTTATTATTCTAGTTCAAATCATTTGTAATAAGAGCAAAATGTAATCCAAATCTTACAATGTCTAATGTAATGTTATTTATAATCAAATACAATTGTTGATTAAAGGTTTATGAAATGATAATACAACACGTTTTTTGTCAAATATATGAGTAACATTATACAATGTTTTTAAAACGTCCTATGTTTCGTGGATAGGCTTTTAGCTTATGTGGACTGTCCTAAAATTAAAAAATCCACTATTAAAGGTGAAAATAGCTTTGTGCTGTTAATTAGGCTTTCCGACTAGGGGTGGATTTACGCATGGGCTGAGTAGGCTGAAGCCTAGGGCGGCAAATATTATGGGCGACACCAGGCAGTCCACGGGTGCAATGTGTGCGGCGCACACAGAATCCAAGGATAAAGAGGCGCCGTGTCACACCAAAGCAGCCAAAGCTGCTACAAAAATTTTACGTCCAAAATGAAGTAAGTAAAATATAAACGTCTCAAAATTCAAAACGATAAGAAATTTGATTTTCGATTTTTGGCCGATTTTTCACCGAGAAAATAATGTATTTTTCGAGAGTAAAAAATGACCTGGCTGCATTTAGCGATTATTAAACACAAAAGAAAATCTTGCCTTTTGGACACGAAAAAAGGATAGAACTGTCTAAATTTAAAACAACAAACTAAATTGACAGTGCATCAAATTATGACATGAACACTGTGATAATTGTTAAAAAATAATTAATGTTATTAATTTTTATCACAAAAATTACTTTTCGTGGCGAAAAAATATTGAAAAAAAATTGGAATTTTTAAGTGCATTGAGATGATAAGTAAATTTGATCCGTAATGGCCGATCTATTCCCGTGTCAAACAAAGTTCCGAGCCAAAAAGCCCTCTTATTTGGCGATAAAATCCAAAATGAAATTATATTCGTTTTACGAGGATCAAAATTCTTTTTAAGCCCAAAAGCAGAATAAGACTTTTCAGTCATATTAGACTGCAACCTGTGATATTGCACATAAGGAGAAAATTAGTATTAACATTAGATTTGTCTACTTTAACGACTGTTCTAAAAAATTAGAAATACGAGGACACTTTTTAGCTTTTTGTCCAATTTTTGATACAAAAGTATGATTTAGATATAAATTACGTAAGGGGCCAGGGCTATAACAATGGCTCCAATAAGCGTGGTAAAAATTGCGGTTTGCAAAAAATTATTTTAGAATTGAATCCACGAGCCAGGTGCTACTCACACGTTAAATTTAGTTGTTAACGATGCTGTGAAGATCAATCACAAAACAATCGGTTTTTTAGTTTAGTCAAAGAAATACACAAGTATTTCTCAGCGTCTACCAAACGTTGGGATAGCATAAAACAACACTTCGCAAGTCTTACTTCTGCTACTCGATGGTCGAGCAGAATTGATGCTTTAAAGCCATTGTATAAAAAATATCAAGCTAGATGTTTAGGAGCTAAAATATCCAGATTTACATTCATTTGCTAAGTGCACATCTGGTATAAAGTTTTGATAAAAGTTAACTTGGTTAGCAAAATTTTGCAATCAAAAACTATGAACAAATATAGGCTTTGAACGCTTTACAAGAATTGAAACAATTCTTGCTCGACTTTAGAACAGATAAAAGGTTTAATGATGTTATTAATGCAGCAAATAAAACGGCATAAAAACTGGATGTGGAATCCAGTTTTTAACCATCCACACAATAACGGCGTCGGCACAAAAATAAACAATTTGATAACGAACATAGAGACGAAGCGATTTTGGATCCTAAAACTTCCTACAAGGTTAATTTTTTTACTGTATTCTTGATCAAGCATTGATTTCAGCAAGCGAAAGATTTTCCTTATTGGAAAATCATGTTGACTGCTTTAAATTTTTATAAAATTTGAACGACAGTCAGAATTAAAACTTTTTTGTAAAAGCTTGAAAAAAAAACTAAGGTTTAATGATCATTTAGATATAGAGGGTGACGACTTGTATGAAGAAATTATACAGCGCCAACCTAAGTTGAAAGATTTAAATAATGATGTATGTAAACTTTTATAATTTTCATTCTTAAATGATTTAACTGCCGTTTATCCATATTTAACAATAGCTATTCGTATTCTGCCTACTTTGCCCGTCAATAGCGAATGACAAATTTATCTATTATCTCCATAGAGTCCTCAGTATTAAATAAAATTGATATTCACGAGATTATAAAAATATTTTCCGAACTGAAAGCACGAAAAGTGGATTTTCTATGAATAGTAGTTTTATGCTTTTACCTTCAGATTCTTATATTATTACACGAAAGATGTTTTTTATTTAATCATTTTAAGAATACTTATTTTGTTTGTTTTCATGTTGTGTCTGTAAGAATTTTTAATATTTTTTTGTTTTGTTACAATAAATAATTGTTTATTTTTCTTTAGGTTGTTTTATTTAACAAGACATAATTTAATGGCTTAAAAAATAACGTGTTTTTTGGGGCGCCACTAAAATTTTTGCACACAGGCGCCACCACATGTCGGCGCGGCACTGGGCGACACATAATTAATGATTTTGCAGAAAAAAAAGGTTCGAAGAAAAATGTTCAGGGTTTTACCTGTAATTTAATAATACATAGTTAAAAAAAAACCTATTTGTTTTACCATTTTAATTTATATTTTGTTTTTATAATATGAAATTTGGTGGTTTTAAAGAATTGTTATTTAATTTTCTTTATGATTTAGTTTTGTAATTTTTTTAAAAGAATTACTAGTGACGTTAACATTGTTTGAATGCTAAATTTTTCGTTGTATACCCAAAAATAATGACATATTAGGGCGGCAAAATATATTAGCCCATGGGCAGCAAAAAGTTAAATCGGGCCCTGTTATCGACTTATCGACATAAATTAGTTTGGGTTAGCAACCGTACTTTAATTATAGTAGACATACTGTAATTATTCTCCTTTGTACCTTGTATTATACTATCATGCCTGTACTATAATCCTTAAATCTACTATAATTTTTATAAACCATATTTTTGACCGAAAAAAAATGAAAAAAAATTTGAAATTAATTTCAAAATGTTTGTCATTGTGTGTCAACACTCCCAATAAAATATGGAGGGTAGAGGGTAAGGAGAATCATCTTTTATGGCTGATTGGCTCAAAAAGTGGCCCCAGAATAGCATAAACGACTATTTTTTTCTATTCTACAATTTTTTAAAATATACCTACATAATTTTGCGGCCCTGGTACTATAATCCCACTCTCCAGGGTTGCTAACCCTGAAAAATCGTAATTGCCTGGGCAAAACTATACAGAATGTGTGCAAAAACGTGATCTAAAAAGGTTTAAAAAAGTCAAGTAGAGGAAGTCAACTTAACCGACCTACATATTTCAGAAATCGTCAATAATTTAAACAATACAATTATTTACAAAAATTATCCTAGGTTTTAAAGAATAAAATTTTTTTCGAAAAAACATTGTGGAAATTGTAATAAATAAACAATAAATTATCTTAATGAAAGTAAGGCTTAGCAAATATTGATTGATAATATAAAAATTATATTAGTCGTTTTGAATTATAAATATTATTTATCTAAACCTAAATTTCATCTGTTGTAGAATAATAAATAGATAACCAATTAAAATATTTTTTTTATTATTGTAATTTTACCGGTATAAAGTTTTCCTATTAAAAAAACGTGCACTAATCAGCACTTCCTAGGTTTATTTTTTGTAAACAGAATGTAGATAGGAATTTTTAAAATATATTGTTTAATTATTATTGTTGGTATCTGTATTACATTATAAAACAATACTTACGTATGATCAGTATTATTTATTTAAATAATTAACCAGGAAATACGATAGAATAGATACTTATTTTATAACAGTAAGAAATAAACTACGAGATATTATTTAAAATATTTTAAAATAACATAAAATGGAAACATCTCCTCCAGAAGACTTTTTTTTAGCCAATTTATTAAAGGTTTAACTTAGTAAGAGCTTGAATGTGCAATAAAATACATAAAATATTAAAAATACACCTGGCTGATTGACACAAACAAACGTACCTTTCAAACCATGTTTTTCCGAACAACAGGGCCCGCTTTAAGGGGGGGAGGCAACCCCCAGGCCTTTGCCCGGGTGCAAAATTTGGGGCGGCATTTATATCAATAAAATATAAAACAGCCTTTGGGAGCCACTTATTTAATTTTTAATTTTTTGCCCATAAGGCATTTACCAATTTCTTTGTAAACAATAAAATCTGTTTTATGAATTTATTACAAGCTTTAAAATCGATCTGCGGCGCGGCGCCATCTTTGTTACGCCGAATTGTGCCCATTCGCAAAAACTCCTAGCTAAAAAAAACTTCTTATTTAGTCCAAAGGCATATAAGTTTAAATATTTTTTCCACTATTGTTATATATACTTTATTTTGTAATGCAAAAGGTTCAAAGAAAATATGTACTCTAATTTAAATACAATCAATTAGGGCAATAATCCAATAATTTTGTGCCAATAATCAAAAACTCAGTTTTTCTATAAACATATAGAGATGAAGTGCTCCAAGATCCTAAAAGAAAATACAAAGTAAATTTTTTTTCTTCACAATTGATCATTATTTCTCTAGATACTTGATTTAAACTTCTAAGTAACCAAAGAACATGTTTCGTATTTCTTCATGACATCTACAATTTAAAAAATATGTTAAAAGATAATTTGGTAATTGTCTCGAAAGTTGCCTCCTCTCCGATTTTGACCAAATTTGGTATCCGGGATTTCATCATCAAAGTTAAAAATCAAACTAACCTTATTTACACTATTCCTCCTTCTTTTTGCGCAGAATTCTTGATTTTTACACTAAATTGGAACACAATATTTCACAAACAACTTTTAAAAACTATATTTATTTTACATTTTTTTTCATTTAATTGCAAACCTCCACTTTCACACGCCGCAACGTGGCGGCAACTATGTATACACTAGGGTTTTTGTAAACAAATATGGCTGCTGCCTTTGAACTTGAAAGTTCGCAATTTAATGGAAAAAAGGGGTAAAATAAATAAAAATACAAGGTTTTAAAAGGTGTTTATAAAATATTGTCTGCCTTTTAAGTGTAAAAATCAAGAATTTTGTACAAAAAGAAGGGGGAATATAGTGAAAATGAGGTTATTTTGATTTTTAACTTTAATGATGAATATCTCGTAAACCAAACGTTGCCAAAAAAAATTGCAGATTCTTAATCAGCGCCCCAAAAAAACCCCGTATAAGATTAATAGACTCTGCCGTATAAAATTGGTCAAAATCGGAGAGAGGCAACTTTCGAGACAATTGCCGATAATTTAATATCCCATTGTAAAGAATTGGAAAATATTTTAACCAATGGAGATTTATCCGATTTAAATGGAAATGAATTGGCGGGTGAGATACCCGTCGTGTTTAATCTTGTAGGAAAAAAGGTTCTCTGTAAGTACCCAAATTTATTACAAATTTAAACCTCGCACCAAATTTTAGTATGACGTTGGGCATACTATACCAACAGTAGGTATGTGGTAAGAATTTTCTCTAAACTAAAATTAATTAAAAAAAATTTTAAGGTCAATATCAACAACCTCGACTGAATTGATTAGCAATGATATCTATTTAGCACGTAATTGTGAAACATTAGACCTTAAAAAAGTAATTAAAATTTTGCGGAGTTGAAAGTTTGCAAAAAAGTTTTTTGTAAATTATTTTTAAGTTGTTAATTTGCATGTAGCTAATGTTTGTTGTTTTTAAAATAAAAAGCATTGTTTTTAAATTGTGTCTATTTTGTATTTGAAATCTTAATTTTTAACTTTATCCAATACCCCCCTTCCCTTTACCTTCAAATCAATTTCTGTGGCGGAAATTCTTAATTTTGCCCAGGATGGCCGAAAGGCTAGAACGGTCCCTGCAAAACAAGATCTGCAAACACATGAAGGTGAATTTCTCGCCATTAAATATCGTCCTCATAACGAAGAAATCCAATCAACAAAGTTTTAATACTTAATAAAAAAGAACACATTTTGAAACTAAGACAAAAAGGAACCAACATACAGGGTAAGTCTGTGAAGTGGGACCCCCCATTTATTGCTTTAAATATTCAAATTGAAAAGAAATGTTTTATAGAAAAATATTTTGGTTTTTGCTGCTCTATATTTTGCGAACAACATTATGTATACAGGGTGTATCAAAAGCCCGTACAAGGACAAAGTTATTTTTTTTAATGACTCCCTATATTTTTGTTGCATTTTGTTTTCTGCATAAAATTCTAGATATTTTTTATCTGGCATATCATATCCCTATATTCAATTGTTTACGAGATATTCTCATTTAAATACAAATTAGGATTAAAAAAATCCGCTCATCTCTTAATGTTTTTTTTACGTTTCTATGGTTTTAGCGGTTTTCGTAGAGTGACAAAACAGCCATAGTAATAATTAATAAGTAATTAGATATCACATGACAAGTAGAAATAGGTAAAACCTTAAACAAGAAAAAAACGATTATGACAATTTTTTTACAGATTAATAAATTTGTCATTATGACATTTTTATTAATCTCTATAGCATATATGGTTATTATGCAACTCTCAAAAAGCCGCTGAAACCATAGAAATGTAAAGCAACATTAAAATATGAGCGGATTTTTCCCTTCTAAATTTGTATTTAAATGCGAATATCTCGTTTACACTTGAATATAGGGATATGATATGCTTAATAAAAAATATCCAGAATTTTATGCAGAAAACAAAAATGCAACAAAAAATATAGGAGTCATTTAAAAAATTAACTTTGCTGTAGGGACTTTTGATACACCCTGTATACATAACGTTATTTGCAAAATATAAGGAGCTAAAACCAAAATATTTTTTGTTTAAAACATTTTTTCCAATTTCATATTTAAAGCAACTCACTTCACAGACTTACCCTGTATAACTCTTATTCCATTTTGGAACTAAGCAGTTGTTTTTTTCGGGTATTTGGCCATTTTATTTGAATATCAAGCTCGCTCGTCTTATTTTTGACTCGGCCGACGGATTTTATAATTAAGTGTTGGATCAAACATATTATGCCCAGGTGTTTACATTTCTTAATTTACATTTTTTAGGAATGAAGTCAGTGTTGGAGTTCCTCTGCTAAGTACAGCGTACAGCTTTTATTAGTTTCATCAAGCTAACAGGGGTAAATTAGCAAAACTCAATAAAAAAAATCACTGGAATTTGTAGCTAATTTGTTGTTAATTAGTTGCTAAAATGGGGATTTTATTGCTCAAGCCGATTTCAAAAAATAATTTATTATATTATTCAAAAAAGCAGAATTTTTTATAAATCGTTAATTCCTGCCATTATCACACGATTTTTTGCTAACTTGTGCTTTTAAATTAACAATATCAAAATAAAAAAAATAAGTTTTTTTAAAACATGCTATCTTGAATTTCAGTTTTCACAACGTTATCCCGGCGGATTTTGTACGTGAAAAAAAACATCCAATTGCTTCTATAGTACCGGAACAATAATAGTTTGTAATGATCCACGATTTTGTTTTATTTTTTAAAATTTTCTGTTACATGCTACCTTAAACATTTTTAAATTATCGTGGCATGATTTTGTTGTGGACAAGCACTCAATCTTCTATATACCAGCAACAAAAATTTCTCAGATCCACCGTTTTGTTTTATTTCTTTTTTTTTTTAAATTTCGTACTATAGAAGCAATTGAGTGCTTGCCCAACAAAATCACTGCCTCGATAACGTGGTGAAAAATGAAAGGTGCATGTAACGGAAAAAAAAAAAAATAAAACAAATTGGTGGATCCTCGAAACTATTTTGTTGTTGGTACTTAAAGCAATTATGTTTGCATGCACAGCAACAAAATCACTGCCATCGATAACGTGGTGAAAAAAAATTCAGTACATGTTTTAAAAACATTTTTTTATGTTTTGATATTACTAATTTATGCTCAATCCAACAAAATCGTGTGATGTGGCGGGGAAATAACTATTTTAAAAATTCATTATTTGATTCATAATAGCGTAATTTCATTTTTTAAAAGGGAGCAAAAAATCTCATTTTAGCAATTAAATTTGCAATAAATATTAAATTCCATTTTTTTGATTTATAATTTACCCCGCAATGGGTTTTTTTTATGTTTTCATTGGAAAAAATTAGATTTTAGAAACTTTTAATTTGCGTAAAATTTTTTTGCTTCGCGGCGGGATATGATCTTTTTCAATTGTATGACTTTTTGACGACTCCTCGATGCAACCGGTGAACCATATTATTAAAAATTAGCAAAAAAAAAAAAAAAAAAATATATATATATATATATATATATATATATATATATATATATATATATATATATATATATATATATATATATATATATTATATATAAAGTATTTAATTATCAACGTCATAAGTTTCCTTACTGGAAGAACTTATGGTCGTGATGCTTACGCTATTTTTTTACTCAAAATATTGAGCTGATTAGGAATACCTGGGTAAAAATGTGATTTGAAGAAGTTTTCGGTTCTTTTAAAAATTTTTTCCTTATTGCAATAAAGACGCTCTAACAGAAAAAATTATTTAAAAATTTTTTACCATTTCTTTTACCTATAGAAGACCATACAACCTAAAATAAAACTCTAAGGTTATGTAAAGGTAATAAAAATTTTTGTAACAGCAATTTTCATTTGGTAGTTTAAATCGAAAATGGCTTTTTAAAATTAAATGAAATTGAAATATAAGAGTTAATAAAAGTGTCTTTTTTCTTATTGAAAAAAACGATTTTTTTTTTCGTCTGAAAAAACGAGATATTAACCATCAAATTGTGCATAATTAACATTTAGCCCAGTCTATAGGTAATTTTCATGACTTTAATTTGAACAGGTTGAAGATTTTGGTGTAGAGGGTGATTACCTGAATATGACTATATAGTTTTAGACTCGAAAAAAGTGGGCAGAGGTGGGGGTGGAGGGTTAAAAGTGATATAAACGTGTTTTTCGCTTCTGCAAGCGTCATTGTTAATTTTAGAGAAATACGTTCAAAATGTTTTTTTTTAGGTATTAAAAAACCTAATATTTAAGCCTGGCTAAAATTGATTTTATCCATTTGTTTATGAAAAAATGCAAAAAAAACCGTTGAAAATAGCCATTTCTTACAATGTTGGTAATTATTGCAAAAATATTTGTTATCCATTTCTGTCATTGCAAAACATAGGTTTTTAATTCTTAATTAAATGAGGGGTTCCAAAGCATGATCGAATAATTTTTTGCTAAGATAATTGAGTTTTACTGATTTTAGAGCTCTAATCTAGTAGGCTTTATCTTTTTTGTTTATAAATATTTTAGGTATTATAAACTGTCTTTTGCTTTTTCAAGACTTATATTTTACTAATTTAGATCAACGAAATAAAAAAATAATAATAAGTACTTCGTTTTAAGCCTTGAAAATAAGGTACTTTTTTGTTAATAAACAATTGGAGCCGGAGCTCACATAAGTTAAGAATTTTAAACCAAGAAATATGGAAAGCTGGCTGCAAAACAAATATGTTTGAAAAAAAGCGAAGTCTCTATGACCAGTAGGAATCGAGTAATCAAATTTTTTTTAAGTAATATTTAACTTGTTTATAATAATTAAGAATTAATTTGGACGGCATTTAATAGTATAATACTTAAACTTAATATACCGCACAATAAAAAGTTGTTATATTTGTTTTTTATTGCTAAAAGATGTGTGTACAGTGACTGATACTTTTGTCGGCGCCAGGGAGAGGTAGTGGTGGAGATAGAAGCTCTCGGCACAGATTTAACGTCTTTTTTATCTGGGCTCTCGGACTGACATGCCGAGTAAAAAGCTGAAATCGAGAGTTTAAATCAGCGAAGCGCGAACAAAATAGCCATATCTTTGCGAATTTTCAGTGGATCAAGCTTTTTTTAATCTAGGGTAGCGCAAAAAGTTTGTGCATTGAGTTTTTAAAAATTATTATTATTTTTTTTTAAATTTAAATCAATGCGTCTCAGCTCATTTTTAATGGTAATATTGAAGGCACTTTAGAAATCAAAAAGCCAGATTGGTGTTGATAAATCCTCCAACTAAAATGGTATTGGCGAGAGATCAATTAATATATCTGAAACTAAAACTGAAATTTTACCTTTAGTTTTATTAATTGATATGTCGTCTTCAGATAAAAAATTTAAATATAAATAAAATTAAGTTTAATTGATTACACAGGCCCACAAAAAAGTGGTGTGTGCTGGGTGTGGGTATAGGATTTTCTGGAGTATTTTTTTCCTGAACACAAATCTGAAGTTAAAATTGGGGGTCAAACAGCAAAAAGTCAAGAAAAGGCAATTTTAGATATTAACGATTTTTTAAAATGTAAAGCGTAAATATCTTAAAAACTATTAACGATACACAAAACTTAATAGGACATAAACTATGTATTTTTAAAAGACCTTTAATTTAAGTAATATAATTTTTCGTTTAAATGCAATATTTTTCGAGTTATAATCAAATAACCGAATTTTTAGGATTTTTTTAAGGTATGGAAAAAATTGAAAATTAATCTTTTTATTTTTGAATGTTTATTGCAAATTTTAAGTAATTTGGAATTTAAGTAAATAAAAAAACTCCTTTTTTTCAAAAATATTTGTTTTGAAGCCAGCTTTCCATATTTCTTGGTTTAAATTTTTTAACTTATGCAGGGAGCGCTTAGGCTCCATTTGTTTATTAACAAAAAAGTACCTTATTTTCAGGGCTCAAAACGAAGGACTTAATATTATTTTTTTATTTCGTTGATCTAAATTAGTAAAATATAAGTCTTAAAAAAGCAAAAGTGAGTTTGTAATGCCTAAAATATTTATAAACAAAAAAGATATAGCCTACTAGATTAGGGCTCTAAAATCAGTAAAACTCAATTATCTTAGCAATAAATTATCCGATTATGCTTTAGAACCCCTCATTTAATTAAAAATTAAAAAACCTATGTTTTGCAATGACAGAAATGGTTAAAAAAATATTTTTTCAATAATTATCAACATTTCAAAAAATGGTTATTTTTAACGGTTTTTTGCATTTTTTCTTATACAAATGGACCGAATTAATTTTCGCCGGGCTCAAATTTTTGTTTTTTTAATACCTAAGAAAAACATTTTAAACGTATTTTGCCCTAAAATTAACAATGGCGCTTGCAGAAGCGAGAAACACGTTTTTAGCACTTTTAACCCTCCACCCCCACCCTGCACCTTTTTTTCAAACAGAAAATATATTTCAAGTAGTCACCCCAAATTTTTTAACCCCCCAACTGTTACAAATTAACGTCATAAACAGCCCTTATTTTCACCTACAGACTGGGATAATTGTCGATATCTGTCATGTATGAAAGCCATACATTTATTTTGGAATATCTCGAAAACGGGTTTTACGATATTTTTCAAAAACTAATGCAATACAAATCGAAGTATTAGAAAATAAAAAAAAACCTGAATTTTTTGACCGATTTGTTAAAAACATATTAATTTTTGAAAGTTTACTAGGTCTGTTTGTTATTAAGAAAAAGTGTACACTATTTTATCCTTTTTTACGTAATCGCTCCTATGAAAGGTGTATTTTAATACTGGGTGGGTCCAGAAAGTGTAAAATAGTGTAAAACTTCAATGTGTACACAGTCATCTACAAAAATAATAATCTCAAGCTTTGAGAACCTCTAAGTTTTGGTAAAGCTTATTCGATTTTATTTGGAATAGCGCTAAATTTGTGGTCCATTCAAAATACTGCACCACGAATTAAACTAGGAAAAATACAATGATCTGTACTGGTACTTGGCGCGGATGGCATGGAAAAGATAAAAGATATTCATCCCAATCTCGATTTGACTTGAACGGGTCGGGATTTACTTACGACAAAGGCGAGTTTACACCAAAGCTGACAACTAAAAGTTGACAAAAAATTGTTTGTAGAAAACTAAAAGTTGCCAACTAAAAGTTGCTTTTCTTAAATTAGAGCACCAAGTGGAAGATTTTATGTAGAAAACTAAAAGTTGCTTTTCTCACATTTGGAGAAACAAGTGAAAAACTTGTTGCCAAAGAATTAGCGCGAATGGTTTAGGCAGTGGTTCTCCAGTTCTCCACTAGTTTTCTACAAGTTGCTTGTGCAAAGCTTACAGCAACAAATCTTTCACTTTTAGTTGTCAACTTTTTTTGATCTTTTTACACCAAAGTTGACAACTGAGAGGTTAACCAAAGATTGTTTGTAGAAAACTAAAACTTGTCAACTAAAAGTTGCATTTCTCAAATTAGAGCAACAAGTGAAAGATTTTTTGTAGAAAACTAAAAGTTGCTCTTCCTAAATCTAGAGAAACAAGTGGAAAACTTGTTGCCAAAGAATTGGTGCGAAAGGTTTAGGTAGTAGTTCTCCAGTTCTCTACTAGTTTTCTACTAGTTACTTGCGCAAAGCGCGCAGCAACAACTCTTGCACTTTTAGTTGTCAACTTTCTTTGATCTTTACCGACACTCCGCGGGAAACTAAAATTAAGTTTAAGATTTGTCTCTCGACAAGTGGAAGACAGAAAAAGTTGCTGTATTTTGTAGAAAAAGCAACAAATTGCCGCAACTTGTGGAATACTTAGTTGAAAACTTTGGTGTAAACGCGGCTACACTCCGGGGAAAACCAAAATTTAGTGGAGGATTTGTCTCTCCACAAGTGGAAGACAGAAAAAGTTGCTGTATATATTTTGTAGAAAAAGCAACAAATTGCCGCAACTTGTGGGAAACCTAGTGGAAGACTTTGGTGTAAACGCGGCTTAAGGCGATAATTTTGTCTATGAGTGTTGCAAGTAAACTATACCTTAAGTTTTGATGTTTGGACTTTTGATTTTTCATTAATGATATATTCATTAATATTAAAAATCCTTTTCATATTTTTTAAAAGATAACCGTAAAAATTGGCGCAACTATTTTATGAAGAGCCACGAATAACACTAACTTTTCCCTGTTTCCAGGCTGGTAGCTTAATAAAAGTTTGAGCAGCATATATCATTGATTCAAATTTTAAAAGGAAAAACAGATTTATCATGCTGTCACTGTTAGTGTGTATCCAGAATAGACTTGAAACAGCTGCTACAAAACAGTTTACTTTGTAGTAAACGTGTATCGTGTTCATCATCACGCGTTTTGTTTTATTGATCATTTTTATTTAGCTGAAACATTTCGATCTTCGTCACAGAAAACAAATTAGGTGGAGTATTTTTTAACAGTTTTTTAAACTGCGATTTTATTTCAGTTTTACTAAAAAAAAATGTTGATAGCGTTATATAAAATTTTTTATATATATATATATATATATATATATATATATATATATATATATATATATATATATATATATATATATATATATATATATATATATATATATATATATATATATATATATATATATATATATATATATATATATATATATATATATATATTTTCTTTTATCTTGGGACAGTCCACGAAGGCTGATGCCTAAGTACTAACGTACCGTGGGTGTCTTAAGTATGGTGAGAGAGGAGTTTGTTTACACTGACTTAAATATTTGGAGATTGGGAGGAGAAGGAAAAAACTTCTGCGGGCCATAGTCTTGACACTCTAGGGATGAAGGAAACGGAAGAAAGCGGAAGTTCGGGGCCTCTAACTGAACTGTAAAAGGATGCATAAAAGTTGCACTACGTGTTGTTCTGTTGGGAGCTGCTAGAGAAGGAATTATACTGGCCACTTCCTCTAGCAGAGCCGTAAGATACTCTATGAAGAGCGACAGATCCCTCAGCTCGAAGTGGGCAAGAAAGAGAAGCCTTTTCTGAAGCGTTGGATCATTAATAGACCAACGGCCCTTCTTTGAATGGAGTCCAGAATGCTAAGTGTTGTAGGGACGCATTCCCCAGACATGAGAACAATATTCTAAAGAGGGTGTAATGGTTTGTGCCAGTTAAGGTTATTCTCAAAAGTAACGCCGACAAGATTAAACGACTCTTTGTTCTGTGAACTTGGCCGCTCATATGTAAGGGATGAGCGTTGACTTTTCGCGACAGCGAACATGACTGTGTTTTCGAGGCATTAAACTGAACAATATTTTTGGCGCCCCAATCCAAGATAAGTTTGAGGTCTTCTGCATTGACCTGCGCTTGTGTTCCAAATCAGAATTACATGGTGGCTTAAGAAATTGAATACTGGAGTGGAGGGTACTATCATCAGCAAAGCTATGAATGGGATTGATTGTAAAAGAGAAAGATCGTTAATGTGTAGAAAAAAAACAGCGTGGGTGCCAGCCCCGGAGCCCCTGGGACACCCCAGCGTTAAATTTTGGTGGTTTTTGAAGGAATGACCATCTACACAAAATTGATATACGTCGATTAGAAAGGAAACTGGAAAGCCAAGAGCAAAGCTTAGGTGGAAGACCTTAAGAAGGAAGTTTGTAAAGAAGCCCATCATGCCAGACCTGATAGATAGCTTTGGATATGTCAAGAGCAACGATCTGGGATTAAACCAAAAACTCAAGGGATTTTTTTCACTTGTGTGAGACAAAAGAAAGAAGATCAGTTTGGGATCTACTGTGAGGAATCCATATTGTCTATCATGTAAGATCTTATTTTTTTCCAGATACTTTTAAGATTTGGAAATTAATGCATTTTTCCATTACTTTACAAACAACTGAAAGAAGAGATATAGGTCTAAAGTTAGAAGGGAGAGTTTTGAATCCTTTTTTGGGGACAGGTTGCACACGTGCAGCTTTCCAACTCTCCCGGAAAATGCCCGTGTCGTAAGAGATTCGAAAGAGGCGTGTTAGGATGGGTGCAAGCTCGGGAGCACATTTTTTTAAGACGATTGCTGGTATGCCATCCAGCCCAGACGATTTTTTAGCATTAAAAGAAGAAAGGATACGCTTAATCTGTTTGACTTTAAAAATTATATCGGACATTTTATGAGAAACGGGGACAACTGTTGGAAGAGGAAGATTAGTAGGAGGATCAAGCGTAGAATTGGCAGCAAATTGTTTGGCAAATAGTTCGGCTTTTCCTTTGGAGGTAGAGACAATTCCATCTTCAGAAATTGGGGGTGGAAAAGAATTTGTGCAAAAGTTTTGACTAATATTTTTGGAAAAAGGACCAGAAAGTTTTACTGCGATTCGAGCAAGAGGAGAACTTTATTTTTTTATCCGATTGTTAAAAACGGTTTTTTGCTTCTGAAATGGTCTGATTATACTGATTTCTTGCTTCGATACTAGCCTGTCGATTTTCGGGACTGGGGTTTTGAAGAAACTTTTGGGTTTAAATTTTTTAAAAAGTCTGGCTTTGTCACAGGATTTAGAAAACCACGGTTTGTGATTTGAAATTATGGGGTTCTTTTTAGTGTGGGGAATATAGGTCTCAATGCCTAGTTGAATTGTTTCGGTAATTTGTTTACATGTTTCGGGGAAAGGGTCGTGAGTAGAAAAGCAGGGAGGATCCCAAGGGTAGCTGGCAAAGAAATATCTTAGATCATCCCAGTCGGCCGAGTTGTAGTGCCAGACGGTTCGTGGCGGCATGCGTTAAATGGCCTCAAAATGTGTGGAGTATGATATGGTGACCAAACCATGGTCAGAGCGACCAAAGGAGCAGTTACTGATGCTTCATAGAGTTCGGGGGTGGAAGTGAAGAGACCCAGGGTTAGAATTATGGGGGAACCCTAGGAAAGTAGGTAGATTCCAAATTAGATTGGTGAGCGAGTTGCTGGTACTGCCTCAGGTGAGGAAAAGCTGTTTTACCACCTTCTATATGATCTATGCTTATATGCTAATTTATTATTAAAAAAATGTCTGTTAAACCATTCTAACCAGAACTAACAAAGTTTGTGTGCCCAATAGTTATTTATCATATAAGTGTTAAAAGTACAATTTTAGGGCACGAATGTGAAAGTTTGCAGAATGAGTCAAGCGAGTTCTGCAACTCACATGAGTCCCTTAAAACGTACTTTTAACACAAATATAATACAATATTTTTTCTACAAACGCAATAATGCAGTTAAAAATTAAATTATTTAAAAATATTGGAATAGCACCGTATATAAAAATTATTGAAGTTGGCATTTATTAATGAACCGTTGTTAATTCTGGTTGGTTACGGCATGTTTACTTCAAATTTGATACATCGTGTCAGTTTTAGCACGTTTCAGTTTTTACGTAAAATCAACTTGAAATGAAAGAAAATGTAGGAGAAAGTATTGGTTGCATTAATCCAACTAAAGAGATAGATGAAGCGGCCAATAGAGCATCGCTGGATTTACTGCCTAGGAGATCTCGTATATAATATTGCCTACAATAAAGGTTTGTTCCAACAAGAAATCCGGTATCGTTTTGAAATCGTTTTGAAAATGTTTTTGGTGCGCTTGCGCATGCGCGGCCTTAAAATAGTTTCGTGCGGGCAAAACTACAAACGTTTGGGTCGCTTTGCGGATCGTTTTTGGGACTGTCAAATTAAGTTTTTGAATTTTTTGTTTTAAAATAGGCCCCACTTTTCTACTTATTATTTTTGTGTTCAAAGTTAGCAAATATCCTCGTTATATCGTCATCATCTTTAAAGATAATTAAATTTAATGATGTGCTCAGGAGGGTGTAAAAATTAATGTTTTTGAATAATCAAACAAGCGAGGAAATAGAAAATGCAAAAAACACGTTGCACGCTATTCGCTAAATACGTTAGGATTACGCAGAAAAATTAAATTAAGTTAAAATAAGTTAAAGTCACACAAGAAAAGATAAACATTATGTGATCAAAGGGTTTTTAATTATACACAAAAATTTAAAAAAATTAAGTTAAGTTAAAAGATAAACAACTTTAACTTTCTCCTTTTTTAATTTTTTAACCTTATCATAAAATGAAATAAACGTTTCCCATGCGTTATAAAATGTAACAAAATTATATAATTTTTAGACAAATATTTAAAGAAGTGAAATTTAGAGAGTGAAACAATAAAATTGTCACGAAAACTCTATTAACAGTGATTTCCCCCAGGGCTAAATTTTATTTTTTTTTTAAAATTGATGTTTTCCACAAATGTCTTAATTTATAATAACTTAATTTTGTCAACTTAAATTAACTTAATTTTTCTGCATGATCCTCCCCTCACCGGTAAAATATGAAGATGAAGGGAAACAATAAACATAAAACAGCTGTTAAAAATCAAAATCCAGAACCAAGATGTTCAATGCGCAAGTAAACCCCAAAACATTTTTCCCAATTTAGGCCATGTATCAGAATTACCGTTCTGAAACGTAACTAAACGATCCCAATTTTTGTTGGTACACAAATAGGATCGTCCGTAATCGTCACGTCTCTGTTGGAACGCACTTTAATCACTGCGATGAGCGTGATCGTTCGGTGACGGTTTTTCGACGTGCTGGAAAAAAACCTAAGTTTGAATTGGTGCCTCAACGTCGACTGAGAATGCGTTTTTCATTCAACAATTTTAACTACGCTTGAACTGTGGAAGGAATATGTTTTTCAAGTTATTTGAATTGTACAGTTAATACAAATGTTGGTAAATAAATAAACGTAAACCTTTCAAAATTTAACATTTTACTTGTAACACTAATGCTTTAAAGTAACGTTTTCAAGGTATCTAGATAGTGTTTAAAATTAAATTTTTAACACGTTTGAAAAAAAAAATAAATTATATTTTTGCGTTCTTTTTTAAAAAAACAATCACAATGTATGTTTTAAGAGCTTCCTTCTGTAGTTGGCACAAATTTGTTCAACGAGGTCTGTCCTAAAAATCATAAAATTATTACTTCGAACTTCCACAAAAAATTTCCATGTTAATATATAATATTGTTACGGACTTAAAAAAAAATGTGTCTAGTTTATAGAATTGTAAGAAGTTAAAATTATTAAAGTCAGGATAATAATAGCTTTAAATAAATTACCTTAGTTTTTCCCCGTTCCGACAACCATTGTGAAGGGTTGTCGGAGTAATCCATTTGGACTTTTCTTGTATTCTGTGTTAGAAGAATTCTTCCAGCTAATTTAAGGCTTTTCGATTCTTTTTCATGTTACTATAAAAGGCGATAGGAAGCTTCACGAGGGTCAGAGTTAAATCGAGTGCCGAAAGGTTCGTTTGATAACAGTGACAACTAAACAGTAACTACAGTAAGTATAGTTACGTCGATCATATCTCAGTAATAGAACCCAAAGGGTTGATAACTTCCCAAAATTTGGGAACTAAAAAGACGTTTTACTCCCAGCCTTTACCAGTATCTTCTGGGGCCCTCAAGGTTCAATTCGGGCCCGATACTTTTTTAATTTTTAAATGAATTGGGTGACTCACTGGGCTCAGATATTGTTTTCCAGTTTGCGGACGACACTTCATGTATCATAGTTTAGCCCAACATACCAGCTGCCTCAATTAAGTCTAGTAAAATAGTATCAAGAATGAATACTTGGTGTAAGGATAATTGTTTGGAACTAAATACAAAAAAACCTGTTAAGTTAAAAAACCAAAACCAGTCAATATACGTTAACTTAACAGGCAAAACAGCCCCCCAGGTGGATAAAAAAAAGTTTTTGGGTTAAAAGGACCAGCACTTATCATGGAAGGAACATATAGATGATGTAGAAAAAAAAATTAATAAGGCATGTTACGTAATAAGGTATTGATATCAAGAAAAGTAGAAAGCCTTCAGGTTTATTATTTTGCTTATGTTCAGTCGGCAAAAGTACAGTATTTTGTTTTGGTTTAATTCTGTGGATTCTCGAAGAGTTTTCATTTCGAAAAACGTGTTGTAAGATTAATGCATGGTATTTCTGCTAGGAGTCGTGCAGACCCATTTTTTAAAACACTACAGATATACCGGTTTTGTTTGTATATTTTGAGTATTTTTTTTTTGCAAGAAAAAATTTTCATGAATTTCTAAAAATAATGATTTTTACAAGAACATGACTAAAAAGGCCACGGCAATCTGCATACCTCATCACAGAACTAGGATGTATGAAAAGAGTCCCCACTTTAATTGTATTGATCTTTTTAAGCACTGCCGCATAACATTAAGATGATTACAAGCGAGAAATTTTTTTAAAAATAAAGTAAGGACTTTTTTATTAGAAAACATATTTTATTCTCTAGATAATACTTTAATTTGTAAAGGATGTCCTATATATGTATATTGGTTTGTCTTGACTGTAATTTTTAATTATGTATTTATACAATGTAGGAGTGTGAAGAAGTATGAATGAGTGTCAATGCGCGAGCCAGGATGAATAAATGAGTATGCATGTATTTACTTTTTTTAAATAGATTGTAAGAAAATAATTTTCGTTGTAATGCACTTGAAACCCATGACAATAAAAGCAATTTTATTATTATTATTATTTTATTATTGTAAGCATGGTAATGTGTTAACCTGATGGCTAATGGGTAAAACGTTTTTCCTGTTTAAACATGAGGTGTTACCGATCATTTGGTGTCAGAAGCGAAACAAGATTTCCGAAGATGCCGAAATGTTAAGAAAAATATTTAAATACCTTTGGGAAAGACAGCAAACGGCAGTTATAGAGAAACTGAGTACATTATTAAAGCTAATGTGGAAAAAAAAAAAGATCTTAAAAAAAAATAGAACAGGCAATATTCCACTAAAGAAGATT
>JAHBCN010013960.1:0-23466 GCA_019359885.1 Listronotus oregonensis
TTTGGGTTTAAAATTTTTTAAAAAAAAAAATAAATTTTTAAAGTTTCCGAATTTCCCAAATTTTTAAAATTTTTTTTAATTATTATTCCATCCCAAAAAAAATATTTAGTGTGAGTACTTGCGCCCCGACAAATTTTTACGTTAAATTAAAATTATAAATAATAAAAATAATTTTTCTTTTTAAAAGGACCTTTTCTTATCACATATGACTTAAAAATTGGTAGTTTCTGAGAGCAGAAAAAAATATGTCTGAAAACAAAAACTTTGCTGTAATTGGAATGTTTACGTCTTCACTAGATGGACTGTGTAGGGATGCATGACAGTGGGGCTCCGATAAGGAGCTGCTAGGAAAGAAATTATATTAGCTTATTTTTTGAAAAGAACCCCAAAAAAATATGATAACACACAAACAGGTCCGCTACTGCTCGCTGATGGGCTAAAGGAGGAAGCTTAATCGTTGGAGTCGATAATATTACTTTCTTTCTTTGAATGAAATAAAAGTCTGAGAACTGTGGAAAAAGTCATTTAACAAATATGGCAACAATATTAAAAGTATCATTTAAAAAAATATATTTTTTTAATAGAATATCAACTTTATAAAAAAAAAGTATTGTAATGTTATTTTAACCAAATTTAGTGTTTTGGTTGCTATATTTTTGACACTCAATACACATTTTACCACTTGCATTAGTAAGGTTATTCAAAACGTGGAGAAGTGTCATGTTCTTCCAAATACATTTTTCCATTTGGTAATACATTTATTGTTTGTGTAATTTTTGTTATCTTTGCAAAAGAGCCACTGCTAAACGATTGAAAATTATAAGGGGGGGGACTACACGAATTAATTTTAAAAATTTTAAACCCATCAAAAAGAAATAAAACATACTTTCAATATTATCCCCATAATATATATTTTTAAAGTTTTAGTTCTTAAGGTTTATTCTTGGTTTTAAGGAAAATAAATTTGGATTTTTGGGGGATTGTCGCAATATCATGTCTCGTTTCTTTACATTTTAAATGACGCACCAAAATAAAAGTAACTTCAGGAAATATTTTTGAGGCCATTTTTAAAAATGTACGTCTATTTTACATAAGAAAGCTATAGGTTAAGTGTGACAAGATGCGACACTTTAAAGATGAATATCTTCACGATTTGGTTAACAAGTTTTTTTTTGTGATGATATGGTTTGTATGAAAATACGAGGGTCACTATTTATGTTTTCAGCCTAATAATAAAAAACAGTAATTTTTTACTATAAAATACTTTTTTTTTAATAGTTTTATTTATGTTCTAAAAACTTTTGCATGTCTATAAACCAGAATGCCGCAAAATAGTTAATTTCAAATATAACGATTTTGTGTGTAAGTTTGTAGTTTTTTAAAAGTAAAAGGAATCTCAAAATTATATAAGATAGTATTCAATTGGTTAAACTCAAGACATAGCAACCAGCCGACAGCTCTCTATTTAGGCTTGTAATGTAATTTTCAAACTTTTTATCGATTAATATTGCTGACACTTAAAAGTCAGAATATTAGTTTTAGAAATATTAAAAGCTAGATAATTTGCATCACAAATTATCATCCCTATGGTGATGTAACTAGACAACCACGGGTTAAAATATAAAATTTTAAAGTATTTCCCATAAAAAAAAATAAGTACCAAAGTCCCTTGGGTCTTTCAATTTTAATTCTTGTTGTCCGGCAACGGCCGGCGGCCAGCAAATATGACTTGAACCGGTTTAAGAGTATTTTAAAACCTAAAAAAGTTTCCGACAGTATTTTTATGATTCATAAATCAAATGTTTTGAATCGCAACACCTTCTTACCATTATTAAACAAAAAAAAAAATCTTCAGTGCTCAAATTTTGCTAAAACCATATTCCTGATAATAATAAAGTTTTCCTTAATCAAAAAGCTCAGTATACGTCTATTGACAAGTTTTTTAAATTATTTTAGCTAAGGTTGGTTGAAAAAGGTTAGGTTAGGTTTAAAGTGAGTGGACTTTTTACGCCCTCAACCGCGACCGCTCGGTCCATTATGGCTCACACCTATTTATATTTCCTCCAATGAATCAGACTTCTAATGAATTCAAAATCAAATTGGAAGGAGTTCTTACATACCCCCCTTTAAACGTGCCGCTACCAGACACGAAACAATATGTGTTCTGGTTCCCTGTCCTGGAAATTATGGCAGGGAGAGGTGGAAACCGGCATGCCCTTCTTTCCCGGTATAGTGACTGGTAGCTACCAGGTCCCTTTTTACAGGAACTAAATGTTCCTTTGAAAGGGCCCTTTGAAAACGGTTCTATCCGTTTTCTGTTTTTAAACCAGAACCCTTTTTCTCATAAGTGCGGTTTGTCCTTTCTTTTGTTCAGGGATCCTTTCTAAGCACCTGTTTGTTCGGGATGGTGGCCTTCCCCGTGAAACAGGCCCTGTGACTTTAGGAAACTTTCGAAAGGATTTACCCGTTTTGGTCGGCACCTTTGTCACTTTTTTTCCCCATGAAAGCGGTTTTGTCCGCTTTCTGTTTTTGGCTTGAAGTAATAGTCCATAGGCAGAGCCCCGCATTACAATAAGGCTATGCTGTATCGCACCGTGGAGACCTTGTTTAAGGCACATGCTGATGTCATTTAATCATCAGCACGGTATGCTAACACATTGAGTTAAACCTTGTGTTGTCGTAGCTCGGATCCGTTTCCCTTTCATACGTAGCGACTGGAGTTGCCGAAAACCGGCACTCCGGTTTGATAAAAAAGTCTACTGGGCCCCAAAACGACATCTTTTGGGAAAACGGGGATGGATATAAAAGGGTTTGGGAAAAGCGATTGAAAAAAATATGTCTGAGAAGATTAATGTAGATTACGTTGAGTTTTATTTTGCAACATTGGTGCATTTAACAAAAAATGCAAAAAAATCAAAAAACCATGTGCGTCAAAAAATTATGCATGGCGGCTAAAACTTACATTTAAAAAACTTTTTCTAAAAACTCTTTTTATATTTTCAAAACTTACCCCACTTTTAAATTTTTTTTAAGGGGAAATAAAACTTTGACTTCTATTTCTCTGATTTTTTTTCATCTTGATTGAAGCAGAAATTAATGTCAATGTCAAGTTTCGAATAAAGCTTTTAAATAAAAAAATTCCATATAATGCTGACTCCACCGATCACGTTCTTTAAAAACAGAAAAATTCATGATTTTTTATGGCTTAATATTTGAATTTTTAATTTTTTTCCTAATTTTATTCAACTTTATGTTTGGCTTTAGGAAAAAATAACTTCCCGCATCACCGTATTTTAAACAGTGACTAAGTAGTTTTCCACCCCAAAAATTAAATTCGCGCAAACAAAGGAACAACGACGTAAAAAATTTAAAAGTAATCAAAAAGCCTTTTTTTCGTTTCAAGGGAAAGTTGATCGATTTTTAACAATTTAAATTCCCAAACATATACCGACTGGCACCGTATCAATAGATTGTTTAAATGTGATAAGGCTAGCGTTAATTACGCGTATTGTGACCGGAACTTTAATTGCATGCATATCTTTGTGTTATATCTCGGATAAATAGTCCTGTTAAAAAAAAAGGCAATTTAAAAAAATAAAAGGACTTTAAGAAAAATTAACCCAAAATTATAAAATATTATTTTTTATATACAGAGTGTTTATTATTTAAATGCCGATACTTAGGGTCTTGAATCCTTGGGTGATCTTAAGAAGAAAAGTTAATATCAACATATGTCCAAAACCCTCTTTTTTTTAACTACAGAGTGTTTTTTTAAAAAAAAACTATTTTTTTCTACAATTGTGCGGAAAACTATTTTTTCCGAACTAGTGAAAAAAGTAAAATCTTCTAGTTTTTGAACAAAATTAGTATCTAATTATAAAATAATGCATAACTTGCTTATAATAGTTTATTTTTGGGAAAACTGAATTTTGCTGTTTTTGATTTTTTTATAACATTTTTTAAATAAATAAAATAATCTAATTTCCAAATGTAAAAACATTTTTTTTAAAAAAAAAAAGAATCCATAGCAACCAACTAATTGTTTATTCATCTATCAAAAATTAATTTTCTGTCACGCATTTTCAACCAAATTGGGAAACATTTTCATGGATTCAAACGACGATTTCCGCTCTTTTTTAAAAAAGAGCAGAAATAGCAAGTATAGATCTCCTGCCATGAAATTTTGTCACAGGTATGAAAAAAATTTGTTATGTTTAGAGCTGTGTCAAAGTAAGGGTGTAAGTCTTTTAAAAAAATTTTTCCCTTTTCTCTTATTTTTAAAAACATTTTAACCCAATACATTGGTCTAATCTCCATGTAAAATGTATCATTAAGTTACGACAAAACATAGATTTAAGCAATTTTTTCAAAGTAACGGCCTACCTTAAAAAACAAAGCGTTGGTTTTAGACCCAAAAGGCTAAAGTCTTTTAAAAGAAGAAATATTGAAATTCATGGATGAATGTGATACTTATTTACATATAAAAGTGGTTTCGATTTTGGAGCGGGGGCTTGTGTAGAAGGAATTAACTAAAATATTCAGACCATTTGAAGAAATAAAATTAATAAATCACATCCCAGACTCAAAAATCACAGCTCTAGAAGCTTTGTCATTTCTGGAGATGCGAAAAAGAAATTTTTTAATCTATATAAAATATGCCAGTTTAAAAAGCCGACAACACCACATAGACGATTTTTTATGAACTAAAACACGAATTTTGTAAATACAAAGTATCGCATTAATACCTTCAATGCCATCGGAAATAGCGGTCTATCCCAAAATTCCTAACCCGAATTGTATACTGGGCATAGCTTTCCGGTCCTCTCAACATTTCTCACAAACTCCGGAGAACATATATCTGACATTAAACGTCCTGGAGGCTGGGAAATCTACATTAGTCGCTGAAAGGATACCTCGAGAATTCAACAAATTTTAGAAGGATACTTCAAACAAAATACTCAATAACCGAAACACCTTCCACCATCCAAAAACTACCGTCATTGCCATCTTCCAATGTACTAAACCTCTCGGTTCGAGAAATTACTTCCATAGTTGTAAAAGATTGGCTCATCAAGAAAAAATGCTTTCTACAGAAACGTTAGCAATAAATTGACAAAGACAATATACATAAGGTAAATCAAGGTAACAAGATAGTATAAGGTATATCATAACATTCTTCCCTCTACCTTGTGACATAGTCACGTAGATAGCTTAATTGCCATTAAGTTCACCTTGATTTGAATTTGGTCTTCATAAGAAGTCCTACCAAGGTGGAATCTGATCTGGGTTTTGTTGTGTCATCTGAACAGACTGAATTTCTGAATCAGAACGATTGTCTTGCGGGTGCACCTTTACTGGTTGCTTCCTGCGAGCCAATGGAATCACCTATTTCTTTAATCTGGGTGTTTGTAGAGGAAGGGGAGGATTTTCAGAGTCAAGGAAGTTTTGACTCAATGCCATATCTCCACGCGGGGCTAAATGTCGCGTAGAGACGGTAGTCTCCGTTCCATTTGGCAGACGTACATGAGCATAGTCGGAATTTGACTGTAATAACTCAACCTCTTCTACAAAGAGGTTCATATTTGCTATTTCTAACGTTTCTTCTGTAGAAAACTGGTCCAGGGATGGAAAGCCAAGTAGGTATTGAACAGCCATTGGTAGACCGATACGAGTGGTTGAACATTCTTTCGTGAAGGGTGCAGTTAGTAGCAGTACACAACAAAGATCTTATAGAATGAAGAGCATCTTGTAAAACTAGTTCCCACTGAGTTATTTTGAGGTTCTTGGATTTCAAAGCAAGCTGGATTGTTTTCCATATGATACCATTGTATATTACACACTGACCGTTTCCTTGCGGATTGTATGCTTCGCCTCCCAAGCTGAGAAAGTTGCGCACCAATAGCGAACTCTGAAGCATCTGTTTCTACTGTGAACATGGCTTGATCATCAATTGATGAGACTACAGCATTGGCGATATTCTCTTTCAAATTTTTAAGCAAGAATAGCCTCTTCAGACAATGGAAAATTCTTACAGTGAACTAGTGGTTGGATTTTCTCAAGAAAATTTTAGCACCCATTTTGAATAGTGGGCAAACATTCCTAGTACACGACGGAGAGAACTAACATTATTTGGACATGGTAGTTCCAAAGTGGTCGCGTAATCGATCAGGGTCTGGTCGGATTGTTTTTCTTAGTAATAGTATATCCAAGGAGATTTATAACGTTTGAAGAAATGATACATTTTTCTTGGTTTAGAGTTAAGCTATATTTTGTGACAATATCCATAAAGCGTTTCAAATTTTTATCATGATGCGACTGATTTATCCCACAAATCGTGACATCATCCCAAATAATACTGGAA
Organism: Listronotus oregonensis; assembly: GCA_019359885.1. Classification (NCBI taxonomy): domain Eukaryota; kingdom Metazoa; phylum Arthropoda; class Insecta; order Coleoptera; family Curculionidae; genus Listronotus; species Listronotus oregonensis. The sequence goes on from JAHBCN010013960.1 coordinate 6,362, forward strand.
ATGTGTCTTGCAAACCTTCGTTTTCGATAATATTATCACTAACACTAATATTTTAATCATAAATCTTTAAAATTATGTTGGTTTTCCCACTCGCTTGTAGAAAAAAATATTTTTCCCAACACTTGTAAAAAGTAACTTTTCGCACTTGTTAGGAAAATAAATATTTTTTAAATTTTGACATAAAAAGTGACATTTCTCAAAACTGACGGAATTATTAAACGTTTTACTTTTCAACACTAGTGTTGAGAAGTAAAACTTTTTAAAACTAGTTGCAAAAAGTCCATTCCATTATCAGTTGAACAAAGAAAATATGAATAAATATACAGTAAAATACTCAATATAATCAATAAATCGTAACTAACAATATCAAAAGACTAAACAAATGTTTTAATCATAAATGTTTACAACACAATTAGTACAATTACTAAGATTAACTATTTTACTTGACGACAAAGTTTTATTGGTATTTGCTAGCTGAAAATATACTTACTTCTACTTCACTGAACTCCCCAAGAATGTTTTAAGCTATTCTTTTTTTTGTTTTAGATGAAATTGTTTACGTAACCCTCCGCTACCGTATTTGATTTCCAACCCTCGTGTTTTTTTATTTTAGAAAGACAGCACCAGAGTATTTTTTTATTTCTGACAAAAGTTGTTTCCAAACCTAAACCTAAACGAAACAACCTAAAAATACCATTAAAAGAAAATGTTACCGTTTAAGTTTCAAAATTTCCCACTAAATAATGGTTTGGGAAGCAATATCTTAGTGTGGTGCTACACCTCTCTGTATAATTGATAGCACCGTTAATTGGGCAAAATATTGTAATATTTTAAGTGGTTTTCTTCTTGAAACCGCTTATGCTTTCAATCCAGAGGGATTTGCGTTTTCGGCAGGATAACGCAAGATGTCATACTTCTGCCTACATTGAAGCTTGGTTGCAAGGACACCATTTGGTACCAATTCCATGGCCCGCAGCTTCACTAGATCTTAGTCCCATTGAAAACATATGGGGACTAATGAAGATTAAAGTGAAACAAGTCTTCGGACCGTTACGAACGAATTGACTCACTTCACAACATGGCAGACGTAGAGAGAATAGATGGATTTATTCAAAGCATAGCTTGCAAATTTTACCGTAAACAAGTACCTTTGTCTATTCTCTCTAGACATTTAACAGACTTAAGACAACATAACCAAACAATACATAAACCTAAATACTGGAGATTTTTTTATTACGGAGACTACCCCTTCCTATCCTTATAAAGATTATGTAGATAAAATGTAAATAGTTTGTATATAAATAGAATAAATGTGTTAAGAATAGAACGACAGAAAGTATGAATGCACCAAGGTGACAAAAACTTGGTTCCTTTGTGCGTTACGCGTACCCGATAAATATGAAGCAAGTTTTGCAAACTGATTCTGAAAAAAATTTAATACAACAACATTTTTTATTTGGCATTAATCTTTAAATCTGTTATTTAAAAAATATTCATATCAAGAATTTAACAAGTCGTTTATTTTCAATTTTCGAAAGCGACATTGGACATACAACACAAAGGGCGACCACCAGCTCTGGCCATCCCTGGTTACATTGTCTCCAGAATCCTAAATAGTAATAACTGAAGACCACTGTATTATACAGTGTAAATATAATAAACGTAAATTATTAGATATTAATAGAGCACTTATTTCAGTTTGAACTTAAGTTTGAGCAGCTCCACGCAATAAAGAAGATTTGATTTGCTCAGCTTTACAGGTCTCGACCACCATTACCGAACAATATGGTGCTGACCTGGTTCGGGTGTGTTTGGACGTTTAGTTAAGTGTTAAGAGTTAAATGGAGGTTGTATAAGCTAATAAGATACATTATTTATTGTAAGTTTTAAGTTCAAGTAATATAAATATATACGGAAAAATTATAGTTGTGCTTTTTTTCCGGATACTAATACAAGTAAGTTGACAGATCTATGCAAAATTTCACACGTGTTTATAAAAAGTTACTTCCATTTTTAGAAAAATAAAACGACAAATCTACTGTTTTACCTTACTTTCTTAGTTCCCAATTTAACCCGAAAAGTAATATTCCTGAGTGCACCACTTCACTTCTTTATCAGTTTATAATTAAATCTTGCTGTGATTCTATACCATAACAGCACCTAACAGATACTGTTACTTTTTTCGTGTGGCGCCGATCCATTTTCATGCATAATATATGTTCCGACCAACCCGAAGCCCTTTCATCATTTTCATCTTGAAAAAGAAATTGAATTTTGTTATTATAAAGTTTAGATTTGCCCAGAAAATTTGCTGCGTCAAGTCCGTAACCATATTAGGTTTTAGAGTTTCTAAAAAGTTGTTTAAGGTTATTGGAATACGGTTAGTAATATAATTTTTTACTTAAAAATGTTTTCTCCTTTAAGATAAGTTTGCTTGTTATTCGAGATACTAAAAATGGATGTATCTACGGGTTCAAAAAATAAAGTCTTTAAACAACTATTTTCGATATATATTGTAAAATAGTTTTTAAGCACACAATTTGTTGTATCGAAAAAGAATTTGTGTAAAATCCATGTTATATTAATTATAACCATACACGAGGTGGCTATTTATTGCTAAGCATTGGTATGTTATGTTATTAATTTTAAAGTAAACAGAGCTTTATTTTTAAACTTTCCTGGACTTTTTGAAAAAACTAATATAGCCATTTCGTGTATTTTTTTCGGTAGAATTTAATAATCTAATCAGAAAAACATAGATATAGATTTTCACATGCAATTCGGTAATATAGAGGTTGCTGGGTTTATTTCCTGCGGTTCTGCTGCAATTGTCTAAAATCTGCATGATACTATAAGGATAGTTTCACCTGAAAAAACCTGGTTGCTACAGGCCACAGGTGCTTATTTGTCAAAGTCAAGATTTTTAAAAATACGTTTTTTACTTTCTGGAGTAGTTTTAGAATGAGGTTTTCATCAGAAGAATGGCTTTAAATTATAACTCTCCATTATAAATGTGGATAAAACGCCAGGAAAACACAACGAAGATATGTTGCAAATTTCCATTGAAATATATCAGTAAAAACGATTTTAAAACTAAAGATTTTATTCAAAGAAACAAAAACGTTACATATAAGAAAAAGGACTACAATGAGAAAAAGAAATCGGGATAGAGCTATTCTAAATTATTTTACTTTGTATCCCATGAAGTCAATTACTGACGCAGTTAGAGACTTAAGGGATGGCCCTGCAAGAAGAAGAGCAACCTATGCGACGGTTTAGAGAACACTGAAATATTTTAAGTATCTTCCATATCACGTTCTTCTTCCAGTGCAGCATTTAACACGTTGGTAGAACTTCGCTTTCAATTTGTTTCCCAAATTTTAATCCATGAACAAGATAACGATCCTACCCTGTTTCAAACGATTTTTGGACGGATAAAGGTACTTTCACTACATCGGAAATGTTTAGCAGCCGCAATACGCACAGCTGGGCAAGACAAAATCCCAGGAAATTTCAAGAGATTAAATACCAAGGGCGGTCTTCTTTTCATATCTGGTGTGATGTGCTTAACAATAGAATTATCAGGCCAATATTCTATGAGGTATCCTTAACTGGAGAAAGATATCTCAATCTTCTTGAAAACATATTAAGGACATTTTAGAAGAAAAGCCACTCGAAACGTATCGCAAGATAATTTGGCAACAAGACGGAGCGCCGCCCCATGCTGTTCGTCAAGTTGTGCAGTATCTTAATCGCCGATACAATCAGTGGATGGGACGTTATGGCACTATTAGATGGCCACCTAATAGTCTAGATATCACAATTTTGGAAACTTTTCTATGGGGTCACTTAAAGAATGTCGTTTACCAAAATGAAAACACAAACACTTGGCACTGCTTTAGACGGTGTTTTGCGACCTTTCTTACAATTTAGGAGCCAACATAGCCAGTCTTTTTGAGTTAGATGTTGGCGTTCAACCCTTGGCAGAAGGGTATTGAAAATTTGGGGGGAAACAAGCGGATATTTGCAACAAAAATTTTTGAAGGGGGAAGGGAAATTTTTTGTTATTATGCTGCTAATGCCGTTAGTGCTACTCCCGTTTCTTGTATCAGTAATTTCCGAATGCAAGTTTTATCTTTTATATAATAAAGAACAAACTATATGTGCAATCCATGTCAATTCTCTGATATGAAAGATTGTATTATTATAGCTACTAAGGTATCAAGGGTATTATAAGGATAATAACGCTTGAGGTCGATGGTGTGTTTTCCGAGGGCCTTTGGTCCGAGGGATATACCCCACCGAAAGCGTTATTATCCTTAATCCCCTGGGGCCTTAAAAATATCCGACTAAATATTCTTTATATGAGAAAAATTTGAATGAATTTTAAATGTATTAGTTTAAACCAAATCTGGGACTAGCATTCACCTAAAAAAATTGTCAAAACGTAATTGTGGTAATATATTTGAAATTATTTTGTCTTAAAAACACATATAATTTTGCGATTGAGGCATAAAAATGTCCCAAGTAGTGGAAAATACCCATCTCCCCCAGATATTTAAGTGAAAGCTGCTAACGCTGATTTGAGCATGCGTTTATGTCAGGAAAAAATAGGGGATTTACGGGAAAGAATAATTTTCCCTTTTGAGGCCTGGCTGACGGAAAAACCCGCGTGGACCATTGGACGAAACCGTTTTGATGGCTTATTTTTAAGATTTGTCAAATCATATTCTCCAAATTCCCTTTTGGGCAAAGTTTTCAATTTACGTAAAGTTAAGTTCATAAGAAGATAAGAAGTAATAAAAGTTATTTCTCTGCAACAGTTCCAAAGCAACTTGGGAAAATTATTAACCTAAAAAGTCGAAGGTTCTGACTGCGAAAAGTTATAACTTTTTTAAAAAAAGCGCCGACTTTGAAAATTTTGGCAGATAAAGTTGCATTAGGTAGGTGTATTCGGAGGTTGTAGAAAACGAGCGAAAATTAGTTTTCCGATGTGCGTGATATGGGTCAGCATATATTTATTGACATTTCAAAAGTAAAAAAGGGCAAGCAAGGAGGTTTTTGGTTATTGATGACAGTGAAATGTGCGCAACAAAGTTAATTCGGGACTATGTGTCTTTGCGACCTAAAAGTGCATCTATTGATAGGTTTTTTGTGTGCTATCGTGATAAACGATGTACTGTGCAGCCTATAGGTAAAAATACATTTAAAAAATACCCTTTAAAATTGCTACATATTTGGGTTTACACGATGCTAAGGCGTACACAGGTCATTGTTTAAGACGTGCAGCGGCAACAATTCATTCTGATGCGGGAGGTAGTTCCGAGAGCTTAATGAGGTTAGGAGGCTGGAAGAGTTCTTCGGTACCGCGAGGGTACGTGGATGATAGTGAAAGCTCCAAATTGGCTAATCCTTCCCTTATAGTTGGGAAAAGTATTACTTCAAGTAACACAGCAACTGCGGTGGGGTATGGAAATGTGGAATTTTCCGGTCAGTTTGAAAATTGTACGTTTTACTTTAAAAAATAATTTTTATTATGATAAGTATATTGTGTAAGTATGTTTGTATTTTCGTAATAAATGCTTAAACGAAGATAATTAATGTATATAATAAATTATTTGAAAATCAGTACATTATGATTTATTCTTTTCTTTAGCACATGTGCGTAAAAGTTAATTTTGAGCACGCGTGCGTAAAAGACATGTGTGCAAGTGCAACTTTTCTTGGGACAGTTTGCACACATGCAGCTTTCAGCTCTCTGGAAGAGTGCCCGAGTTGTAAGAGATTCAAAAGAGAGGAGTTAAGATAAGTGCAAGCTCAGAAGCACAATTTTTTCAAGACAATTGCTGGTATGCCATCCAGCACAGATGATTTTTTATTATTAAGAGGCAAAAGGATACGCTTGATCTGTTTGACCTAAAAAATGACGAACATTTTATGAGAAATAGGGGCAACTGTTGGAAGAGGAAGATAAACATTAGGATCGAGGGTAGAATTGGCAGCAAACTATCTGGAGAATGAAATTTCTTATCAAAATGAAACCTTTTAATGTACCAGAAATTTTTTCGCTTATTTTTGTGTTTTTTTTTATCTTGGGACAGTCCACGAAGGCTGATGCCTAAGTACTAAAGTACCGTGGGTGTCTTCAGTGTGGTGAGAGGGAGTTTGTTCACACGGGACTTAATTTTTTGGAGATTGGGAGGAGAAGGAAAAACTTCTGCGGGCAGCAGGTTCCATAGTCTTGACACTCTAGGGATGAAGGAACGAAGAAAGCGGGAAGTTTGGGGCCTCTCTAACTGAACTGTAAAAGGATGCATAAAAGTTGCACTACGTGTTGCTCTGTTGGGAGCTGCCAGAGTGTGTATTAGATTTATAAAAATGTTTATATAAAAAAGTAATTTTATCTAAATATATCCTTCTTGCTCTGTCATTTTGATAATTACTAAATAATAATAATTGAAGTAACTAGAATATTACGCAGACGTCATTTTGAGTTGAAGTTTTGACTAAATCTATTCGTTCGGTTCTAAAAATAAGCCAACTTCTATTCGAACCTCCCTGGTACCTAAAATTCGACCTAACTATCTAGTTTTTAACTAAATTCAAGCGCTTTTAAACAAGCTCAACTTCGGTTTTATGCAGCTCTACAATTAAACTATCCATTTAAAATTTTCCAAAGCATTTACAGAAAATTTCATGCAGACCTATTGTCATTCACACAACAGCGTCAAAAGTTGGCATGGTGCCTGATGCGTACAACTGCAACCATTTCTCTCTTTTACTCTATTTCTCTCTATCTGCAAACAACTGAAGCTTAAAGAGAAAAATGGCGCCTGTCACTTGGCGAGCATTTTATCTCTCTGTTCTAAAGCCTGACATAGCGCAAGCCGGGCGGAAATTAATTAAAATAAAAAAATTGCCTCTTTTCTGATAGCTTAATGCGATTCCAGTGAATAAATAAATGACCGGGATTTCACCTTTTATTTAAATAAGTGTCATTTTTCTGGCTCCGGCTCCGGGCTTGATAGGCACCAAGTTTGTTATCTCGGTATGTTCCCGGTTTGTAATGAATTGCGCGAGATTTTTAAGGAGATATTTTTGAACTGATGATAAAGCGTTGCGAAAAACCATCAGATAAAGTTTTAAAAAAATTTTATCTATAGTATGTTAGTAGAATTTTGCCACAGAAATGCTGGTATGCAGGGGCGGTCCAAGAATTTTCTATTATTTTACCGCGCTTTTAATAGCTTGACCTGTATGTTTCTATACTTCAAGTCCAAAATTTCTGTCAATGACGCATCGCTCGCTTTTAGAGTGCCCCGGGTTGTGTGGGGTCAGGGGAATCAATTCCAGTGGCGTATGAATTTTAGAAAATAAATGATAAAATTTCGTCAAAACATGAAAATATTTTTCACAAGCAAAAGTTATTTTCTCACATTTTCATCAACCCTTTAAATTAGTAACAAGCCTATATTATTTTGGTATTATTCGGATTAATGAAAAATGTAATTTTTTTGCTTAATTTTGCACACCTCCTATTTTGAGGTCATAGAACACAAATTTGAGTTTTTTGGCGATTTTTTAACGTTTTTCCAAAAAAAAAATACATTTTTTTACTTTAATTTTACCTTCTCTGATTTTATTTTGCTACATGAAAAAATAATAAAATTTTAGTCATAACATAAATTAAAAAAGATGTAAAAGCAGAACGATAGACAATCCAAGTTACACCGTCTTGCCAATTCACCACCGATCTTGCAATTTCAATATTAAATACGATATTCACACGCATTTCTTCATCAAAAATATCCACTATATAAGGAACACGAAAGCTCTGAGATCATCAGCTTGTAGTATCCAATAACTATTTCGGGTCTTTCGTGTTCCATATTTAGGATTTCCATATCGAGAATATTTTTGATCAAACATTGCGGGTCGAGCGAAGCAAGGTTCGCATACCTTATAAAAATGTCATAAAGAAAGCTATTACAACCTGGTAACAGGTCAACATTTTTAGAATTTCGAGTTGAATTCGGACGTAAACGTTTTACCTACTTTTTATTGAAAATTAAGGTTTTTTCCTTACTTTTTAAGTGTTTTTTTTTAATATTAACATAGTATGAGTTTTTTAAATATGTTTTCGTGCAAATGACAGAATTTAAAGGAATTTGTCGTAAAATGGAATTAAACAATTCAATTATTATTTTTTTTAAATACTATAAGAGGCAGCCAAAAAAACAGCTTCTGATTCATGTTTAACAATCGAAAAGTAAAAAGTGTGCAAAAAATAGCGAAAAAATCGCATTTTCCAGTATCCGAATAATTACTAATATTGATTTTTTTGCCTTTTAAAACTCTGAATACCGTACGCGAATAAACTTTTGTTAAAGTTGCACATATCTCTGCAGCATACAAAGTGGTTAGTTCTGGATTTCGTTCCCGAATCCCATGGTAAACATTTTTAACCATTATTCGTTCTTTTAACGTTAACCGAGTTTTTTTTGTAGGCGGATAACTAGTTAAAGGTTGGTTAATATTCATAGTTTACAGAATTAAAAGCACTTAACAACACTAAATCTTTATATACAATTATATACACTAAATAAGATAAACTATTATACAATTGGCACAAAACAATATCTATATACTACAATTATTAGAAATTTATAATATTTAGAAAATACCCTGTATAGCAATTAAAATTTAAACTTACAAAATCTGTCCATAATCAATAATAACTAAATAAAATATCGAACAGCACGAAAACCCTGTCGATACGCTTATTTTCAAGTCTCTTCAAGTTGTAAACTAAGGAATGTGTGTTGCCACTTTTATTGTCTTCTCGATAACAATGATTTCAATACATATTGGCGTGCTATTTTAAGTGCGATCGCTAGCTGGTGATTTATTCTTGCGAATTATGACAACGTGGCGATGAAACTTTTGGCCGGTTCACTGTTATTTGAGCGGAAAAGTATATCATAGGCTTAAAAATCATTTACTAGTGTTAGATTTTTATTCAGCCGCTTCGTCGGTTGGGTGTCCGGTATTAAATGAGTCACTGACAGAAATTTTGGACTTTAGGTATATGTATCTATATAATAGAATTTTTTTACTTAATTTTCACCAATTTCAAGAAGTCTGATAAACTCAAAAATGTGTAAAAAGGTCAAGAGCCAATGACAATACAATTATTTCATAGCTTCGTTCTAATGTCGTGACTAGAATCATCAGAATAAAATAAGAAAATTAATGATAATGCTCATAATAACTCTAAATTTCCTTGAAAGTGTTAGACAATGTTATGGTTTCAATAACATCGGGTGGAGATACATAACCTATTATCTAAACTATAATTTATTATCTTAAAAGAATAACATATACAGGGTGTTCCAATTTACAGCCAAATTTCGAAAGGTCATAGTTCCTAAGATACAGGGTGTTAAACTTTTTTTAAAAATATTTTTTGGTAATTATCTTAAATACGCTGTAGCCGATTTTCTTGAAATTAGTCGGTATTATTTTTAGTAATAAGGACCTTATTTAGGCCAAATTAAGTAAAAATTATTAAGTCCAGTGGCGTCTCAGGGGACACTAAAAGTAAAATATTTTAGTTTTTTGATTTTTTTTCCTTTTAATTTATTGCAAGTCTCTGGATGCTAATTAAATTAAAAAAAAAACAATTTGCAACTAGAGATGATTATTATTGGGTTCCAGAGACTTGCAATAAATTGGTTTTAGTTTGTTTTTTGAAAACGAATAAAGATAGGGAAAAATATTATGAAACAGAAAACTAAAAGAAAAAAATAAATATTGCATAAATGTCAGTGGCGTAAATTTTTTCTATAATTATTTTTGTCCTCTGAAACGCCACTGGACTGACTAAATATAAAAATTACACTGACAAATTTCAAGATAAAAATCCGCTACTTACAAGGTTTTTAAAATAATATAAAAAAACCTTTTTTATAATTATAATCCTTTATCTTAGAAAATTTCCCAAAATTTTTTATATAAATTTTTATTTATATATATATATATATATATATATATATATATATATATATATATATATATATATATATATATATATATATATATATATATATATATATATACAGGGTCCTGCAGCTCATTATGTAGCTGCTTATGTAGCTCATTTATTATTCACTGTAAAATTTTCATATTTTGCAGACGTTACCTTTAACCCACGATGCATTTCAGGAAAATAATTTTGGTTATACAGGATGTCACAAAAAAGTGTGACGTCACGATGGTGCATTTTTTTAAAGGAATGCTCTGTATTTTTTTGTATATTTAGGTACCTCTTGTAGTCATTTATATTCCCCTTAAATTTTGTCATCATCGGTTTAGTAATTTCAGAGAAAAAAAATTAAATATAACAAAAAATTGTTTTGCACCATTGAATTTAAAAATGAATAAAAATACCAATAGTGCTTGATTAATAGAACTAAACAAAGAACTAAACAAAGAACTTATTAAGTAACGTAATATCAGTCACTTAGGTCATGTTTGGTTAATTCGAACTGTACAGGGTGTCCAAAATTTAGTGGCAAACTTTTAAAATTTAAAAACACTTTATTTTTCTTATTTTAAATGTGAGCCCCTGTATATTTTAAGGTCGTAAGATGAAGAATTGAATAACAAACATTTTTCTAATTATAACCCTATCGAAATTTCTAACACATTAAAAGCTATTCGTTGAAAACTCATTTTGGCATCTATTTTACTAGAAATACCATGAATAAAAATGATAGGTGGCTATGAAAATCAATTTATGTCATTGGAGTTTATTTAACTTACAGAATTTTATTTTGACATATTATAAAAATTCGAGTAAATTATTATTATTTATTAATTAAATTAAATTGATTTAAGGAATACCTTTAAATCTTAAATAAACGTAATTTTTAATTTTGGCTAACATTTATATAACTTTAACCAATTTTTAGGTAATAATTAACGTTATTAGGAAACTCTAATGTCAATAAATTATTTTTCGTAGCCACCTACCATTTTTATCCAGTGATATTACTATCGAAATAGATGCGAAAATGAGTTTTTAACGAATAACTTTTAATGTGTTAGGAATTTCGATAGGGTTATAATAAGAAAAAAGTTTGTTTTTTAATTCTGCATCTAACGACCTAAAAATATACAGGGGCTCATATTTAAAATAAAAAAAATAAAGTGCTTTTAAATTTAAAAAGTTTGACACTAAATTTTGGACACTCTGTACAGTTCGAATTAACCAAAAATGGCCTAAGCGACTGATATTACGTTACTTACTAAGTTCCTTGTTTAGTTCTATTAATCAAGCACTATTGGTATTTTTATTCATTATTAGATTCAATGGTGCAAAACAGTTTTTTGTTATATTTTATTTTTTTTTCTCTGAAATTACTAAACCGATGATGACAAAATTTTAGGGAATATAAATGACCGCAAGAGGTACCTAAATATATAAAAAAATACAGAGCATTCCATTTAAAAAAATGCACCATAGTGACGTCACACTTTTTTGTGACACCCTGTATAACCAAAATTATTTTCCTGAAAAGCACCGTGGGTTAAAGGTAACGTCTGCAAAATATGAAAATTTTACAGTGAATAATAAATGAGCTACATAAGCAGTACATAATGAGCTTACAGGACCTGTATATATATATATATATATATATATATATATATATATATATATATATATATATATATATATATATATATATATATATATATATATATATATATATATATATATATATATATATATATATATATATATATATAATATTTATATTAACAATATAAAGTTAAAAAGAAGTAAAACAAATAAGAAGTAGAATGAATTGCTTTTATGTAGTCTTTATAAACAATAATAATTAACTTTTCCATTTCTTTAGAGGTTAAAAAACTGACAGTCACGGACAAAAGTGATCTACGAAACTGTGTAGCTAGCACAACTCGATCCACGCTGCGGGCTTAAGGAGATTTTCTGGTTTGGAGCTCCGATTTTTACCTCAATTTTAACATTTTGTTTAAGGCGAAACCAAATAATAATTAAAACAATGCTAATACCCTTTTATTTCTCCACCTTTAAGCTCAATTAAAAAAAATGCCCAAGAATGTTAAATCTTCGTTGCAAAAAAAAGAAGGTCATGCTCGACGTGCTCCGGTAGGCGGCTGTACCTGGTTCAGAACTGAGAGGTCTGAAGCAGACGAGACCAAAAAATCAATAAAATATATGAGTGTAGGTATGGTCGGAACTTCGGAAGAGTAAAATCGTCAATTTTTACAAAATGGTGGTCAGTTAAAAAAAAGTTAAAAAACGACTTTTTTGTATTTAAACGTACATCAAATCAAAAATTTTGAAGCGCTTTTAACATACGAGGTTGCAAACATAGCTAGTTTAATTATCTACAAAATAGCAAAGCCGCATTAAAATTGGTCCAGTAATTTTCCAGCAATCCATGCGCCATGTAAGCTCTGGGAAATCACGTTTAAAGTTTTAGAAATGCGCTTGATTATATGGGACGACCGGACCGATGATTGTGTATTTCGACTATAAGAAAATATTTCTGGGCACAACGGTTTCGCCAATATATTCTCCATAATATTAGGTATTAAAAAGAGCAATAAGAAATTGATTTTTTTAAACTTTCAAACCAGAAAACCCTCTTTATCAGATCAGGGACGCTACACACAATAAAAAAGTATTTCTGCAAAATAAAAATTTGTTCTTATTAAAACAAAAAAACATTGAGTATGTCCATACTACCCATTCTATAGTAGTATAGTATTTCTATAACACATTGTATGATTTATAAATGGCCCCGATGTATTATATATTCAACCATTATTCAAAGAATTCTATACTGAAGTAATAAATAACTTGGATCGAGGACGTATTTTAATAAAATATGTCTGGACATTTTTTATTTTTTTTGTTGGCAATCCAAAAACCTCTTGAATAATGGTTTGTCCTTTTTTTGTATGCTGGATGTTTAATAATACAGTAAAAGAAAAAAACTGATAGATTTCAATATTTTTAAAATAATATGACAAAAAAAGGGAAACACCTACTATTAATATTCATATTTCAATAATATTTTCCAAGTTATTCGTAGTCTTGGAAAAAATAATATTTTTTTTTGGTTTATGTGGGCTTCTAGGCCTGTAGGCCAATCTGGCCGTTTTTTTTGACAGTGGTTGCATCTCCGAAATAAAAATGTTGTATTTAGCCTTATAATGATCATCACTATAGCAGACACATGTTACTTCCTCCCTAAAGGTCTATAACTAGTCAATTAAAAATTATGTATTGACAGACAGTATTTTAATTTATTTTCATAGGCGTGCGCACAGTGGGTGCCGTGGGTGCCGTGGCACCCTCACTAGTCTGAAAAAGATTACTGTAATTAAAATATGAAAATTATTATTTGATAAGGTCTGATTTAAAAATTACACGCGAACGCACCTTCTCGAAAATGAGTATGGTAAAATCAAAATTAAAATCCACAATGCGCCAAGAACGTTTAGAAAATATCCTGGTTCCATTTGTGTAACAGGAATTAGCCGCAAATATTGATATAAGTACTGTGATAAACGAATTTTAAAAAATTGTACCTTATGAAAAAAGAATGATTATTATCTCGGCACCCACACCCTGCGCACGCCTATGGAAAATACAATATTACAGGATATTGACTACCTCCTTAACTTTAAAATGTTAGATCTCGCTTACTATTAACTCTATACATATATATATATATATATATATATATATATATATATATATATATATATATATATATATATATATATATATATATATATATATATATATATATATATATATATATATATATATATATATATATATATAAATATATATATATATATATTTTATATATATATATATATATATATATATATATATATATATATATATATATATATATATATATATTTTATATTTATATACATATATAGGGTCCTGCAGCTCACTTCCGTCTTATGTAGCTCTTTTATTATTCACTGTAAAATTTTCATATTTTGCAGACTTACCTTAACCTACGGTGCATTTCAGAAAAATAATTTTGGTTATACAGGGTGTCGCAAAAAAGTGTGACGTCACGTGGTGCATTTTTTTAAATGGAACATGTGTATTTTTTTATTATTTAGGTCCTCTTGATAGCTACTTCCTCTAAAATTTTGTTAACATCGGTTTAGAATTTCAGAGAAAAAAAAAAAAAAAACGGTTTTTCACCATCGTATTTAAAAATGAATAAAAATACCCATAAGGCTTGATTAATAGAATTAAACAAGGAACTTTGAGGGTTATATCGTCGCTTATTTGTTTGGTTTTCGAACTGTACAGGGTGTCCAAAATTTAGTGTCAAACTTTTCAAATTTGAAACCACTTTATTTTTCTTATTTTAAATACCATATATATATACATTAATATATATATATATATATATATATATATATATATATATATATATATATATATATATATATATATATATATATATATATATATATATATATATATATATATATATATATATATATATATATATATATATATATATATATATATATATATATTATCCAGGCATTGTTTTAGAGGTCGTAAACTATCCTTTATTTTTAGGCCATTTTGTTTTTACCAAAATCCACGGTAAAAAAAAGGTATAAAATAAAGTATTACCATAAATTAAAATTAGAAAAAAACATAAAAAAGCAAATTTAAAAAAAATATATCTTGGTTACTACAAATCAAAAGAATTTTACCAAATACCGCTTTAAAGATATCGATATTGCTTCACGTGGAAAGCTGGATGGCTCAAAATTTAAAAAAAAAAAAAAAAACTATTTCTTGTATTTTTTTGCTTAACTTTTAAAGTTTATGTATTAATTGTGCCCAAATATGTGACATTTTAATAAAAAATTGAAATAAAATTAAAAAACTAAAAAGTGAACATATTCGTCCCTATCTCAGAAATGCACCATTTTTAATAGTAATATTTCGCGGTTTTTTCATATTTTACAATTAGTTGTACGTATGAAACAATAAAACCCCTTTAACGTTTTAGTTCCTTTTAATACATAGTCAATAACCTATACACGGTTGGCAAACCAATTTCTTGCATGCAGAGATTTTTAATGCGATAAAAAGAGATGTCAATTTAATAGGCAAAGACTTGGGCGAAATAGAGACAGACAAAAACGTGCTGTGGCCGATTCCCTTTCTACCGGCCTAACAAGAAGAGGGGAATACCGTAGGCAGGGCATTCGATCGATTCGGCGGACGGCGATCGGCATTCGGCAGTATTAACTAGACCCAAGGAAGTTTGAAGGTATATGGAAGCCCAATGCTATGACCTATTCGATCAAAAAATCTCCAGCCCGCTATGAAAATAACTGTCAGAGTAGGCTCCGACGATTCTGCGCAGTAACAAAGTTCCACAAAATATTTTAATGTGTTGCCTACTACACATGAGAGCCGAAGTACCGTTTTCTCGTGCAACGGTGCGGCGCGTACGAAACTATATCCGCGCTGTATCATCAACCGTCGTCGTCTTATCAATCTTCCTTCCAAGCGAATTCCATGTTTCGTTGTGGTTTCATCATTTTCGTTGTGGTAACATAACCGGCATTTTTTATTTTAGCTAAGTATTTCTTTTTTTTTTAAATTAGGTTCTTCTTATGAGACGCAAGTTAGGTAACCAAATAAGTAATAATATATCACTTATAAATAATAGAAAATAAAAATTTCATAAAAAATAGCAGTAAGAAAAGTAGGACAATCTTAACTATCTTTTAAAAGATTACCACAATGTTTGTGTATTTCTGTGGATCATTAAAAAGAAATAGGGTTTACATTTAGGTTCTCTTATTTTATTTAATAATTTGGTACATTCTGTTAAAGGATCAAAATTATCAATAACTGGCACACCAGGCAAATTTTACTATATTACAGATCCCTATAATTCAATAAAAGAAAGTACAATTTTATGTTAAAGTTCCTTTTTGCTTTTTTGTATTTGTGTAAAAATATTATAGATTTTTGTTTCTTAATCTCTTATGTAAAAATTCTATACTTTTGTTAAATTTTTTTATGTTTTCTGCCTGAGGTTCACTATTTTATTGTACTTTTATACAAATTATAAATTTATAATATATTGTATCCCCTAAAAACACAAAATAAAGTTTAAATTATGGCAAGTTTTTATTTTCTTGATCCTTGCCGATTTTGATGAGTTTGTGCATACAGAGGCGTGGATCTAAAGTAACTTTTTCATTTTTTTTTAATATCAATGCTTAAATACGACATTAAACATTTATTTTATTATTTTGAATTTGACATTTGTTATATCAACTTTATAGATGTAACAAAGAATTATAGAAGTTCGTTCCTGTTATTCCTTGCCAAACTCCGCGGGGATTTCCCAAACCCCGCCCTCACGCCCAGACAATTTTGTTCTACAACATTGGCCCTACATATACCTTCAAATTTCCTTGGCTAGACCCCGGACGTTAAAAGATGGTTGTCAATTGCATTTTTGGAATATTTAACGATATTTTTGTTTTTATGGGTATTGTAATCACTGTTGTATTAAATACAACAGTAATTAAGGGAAAGGTTGAATTTTTATTAGACTTTGGCATAAAAATAAAATAAAACTTATCAAAAAACATAAACATTCTTAAAATTAATAAATCAAATAATCCTAAAATAAAAAAATAACTCTTATAAAATAAACTTAAAAGCATTCTTTTTTAATAAATGCTCGAAGGCTTCCCTGCTAAGCCTCGCCACGAGCCGTTATAAACTCCATGCTAACAGCCGACCATACCTCGAGGGTAATGGAGTTAGTAAGTCGAATATTTTGCCATTAACTCAACCAAATTCTTAGTCCTTCATGTAATACCTGTTATTAGTTAATTGGCCTCAAAAAATTAAGTCTATCACTTTAATAATGGAAAATAGCTGGACACTTGTACTGCATCCCCTGCATTCATTCAACAATATGCTAACAAATCGCCGTCGTCCTTGTCGTATTGAAAGTGCAAAA
>JAHBCN010013961.1:0-23482 GCA_019359885.1 Listronotus oregonensis
CATTGGAAAACCCTACACGGCGGAAACCAGCTAACATTAGCATACATTCGGCAAATGTACTGGATCGTCAATGGGAAAAGAACAGTCGAAACTAACATTGGAAAATGCATAAAGTGTATTCGATTCAAGGCCCAGACAGCCGAGCAATTAATGGGACAAGTTCCGACAGCACGAGTTACACCATCACAACCATTTTCCCACTCTGGAGTTGACTACGCTGTACCATTACAAATCAAGGCATCCAAGGGCAGAGGCAATAAAAGTTACGAAGGTCCACATTGTCTTTTGACAAAAGTTCATTGGGCTTTGGTCTCTCTTTCTTAGAAAAAAAAACTCAAAAGAAATACCTGATTTGTTCGTTTTATACTTTTTAAAAGCAACACTTCTTTCTGTATTATAAAATAGACTAGACTAGCTTGGTTTGGTGCACGCCGCAAAAGCGAGGGCGGGGGCGGCGGGGGCAGTGCCTATTCCCCCGCTCCCCGCACTGCGGCGGACTAAGCAACAGTGGCGTAGCTACACCCCCGCTGGCCCTCGCAGTGGCGGGGGGGCCCATGAACGCGAGGGGCCCGGTAGAGCCCCGGCCGTCGTACTTGCCGCCTGCAAAAATCCCAGGCGTAAAATTATATGAGCTCCTTCGTTAGAAATGTTTGTCTTATAGCTTAAAAAAATTAAGTAATTTAGTAATTTTTAAATTTAATCTCTATAAAGAAAACTATATAATTTTACTTAAATATAATAAAACTGTAACATTAATTAACAGTAAAAAGAGTTTTTTAAAAACAAAACACACCTTTAAATTTGAAGCGATTAATCAATTTGATGATATGAAAGCTCGGAATAAAAACTTTTAATAGTTTTAATTTATTTTTATTTGTTAGATCTCTAGTTTACTATATCTGTTGTTAAAATTATTATTTGTGTTTTGTAAATTGAATATGTTTCTATTTTCTATTTGTCTCTTTCGTGTTAGAGTTTGTATTTTAAAACATGTTTTTTATATACAAAATTCAGAGTTTTTTTTTCCGTTACTTAATTTGTTTTAATGGTATTTTGCATATTTGGCATTTTTAGGGGGCCCTTGCTCCAAAGTTGCAGGGGGCCCAAATTTTGTAGTTACGCCACTGCTAAGCTACTATCGTTTTCTACAATCGTCGCGGTGCATGTAATTTTTTTCTGTTGGACAAGTAAGATGGATATGAATGGGGGGGTCCGGACCCCCAAATAAAGTAATTGGTGCAAGGAATAAGTTTAATTTTGATTTTAAATGAAATGACATTAGTTTTATTGCGATTTTTTTTAGTTTTAACTATTTTACACCATATCTCACTGAAATTTCAGTCAAAAAGACTTTTATCGGTGCTTATTTTAAAGATTTTTTTATGCTCTTTAAAAAATATTTTATGACTTTTTGTTAAAAAATGTACCCTCTTCCCGTTATTTGAGGTTAAGTACTTAATCACGTAAAATGAAAGATCTTCAAGCAGCTATAATTTGCCTTAGGTAGAACTTTAAGATCATCGTAAATAGCTCAATTTTTTGTTTTTTTATTAGCTTCATTTTTGTTCATTGCACTTTTTTCGATAAAACGCATAATTACAGAGTTATGTGTAAAAAACAATTGAAAAATGAGTTTTTTAACGAAAAATCGCAATTTTCAATTGCGAATAATTCAAAAACTATTGATCTGGCAAAAAAACTTGAAATGACATTTTTTACTTCAAATTTGCTTATCTATCCATTTCTGGGGGTATTTTAGGTAAAAAATTACCCACCCCCGAGAAGGGGTGGCATCCACCCCAGGGGTTGTTGCGCACATCGGCACCATATAGATTTTGCTTTTCGATCATTCATCTATCATCTGTCAAAATTTCAAATAAATCGGTGCATATATAAAAAATTCGGAGGTAAAAAGCTTGACTCCCTGGACTATAAAACAAAAGAGATACGACACAAAATTAACATTTTCTTAATGAGACACTTTATTTATCGGTTCATTTTTGAAACTTTTTTTCAATACGTTTCAATTAAAGTGATTTTAAATCCATTTTTAGTAACAACAGAATTAATTTAATTATATGTTTGACTTTAACCATTTTTTAATAAAAGTAATAATAAACACTAAACTTGGACAAAATGTTGACTTTTTGTGTGTGGTCTTTTCAGGTATTTACTGTTACCATTTTCTGTTTTTTACTTTAAATCGCAAATTTTTCGAATTTACTAATAGTCCATTCAAAACGCGGGTCCTGGGTGCTCCATTTCGCTGCAAGTGGAGACTACCTTCAGGGTACGTTTTTTGGATGGCTCATTCCGAATTTCGGGGTCCCGCAGCTCGGAAATTCTGGCATCACCCCTAAAAATGAAAAAAAAACCCTTTTAAGGAGTTTTTTAACGAAAATCATATAAAAAAATCTATGAAAATGCTCTTTAGGCACCAAAAAAAATATTCTCAGGATACGGTTTTTGGGTTGCTGATTCCGAATTTAAGGGTTCCAAAACCTTTGAACCACACCCTTTTTAGGGGCTTTTTAAGAATAATCTTACGAAAAATTTATAGAAATTATTTAATATTGATAAAAATTTGAATTTTTCATGACATTATATCAATTTGAGTCTAAATTAAATTTTTGGTAATTCAATGGGGTGAAACAACCCCCAATCATCCCTAAAATATCGTAAAATTTAAAAAAATGTTTTGCTTTTTGCCCTAAATTTTGGATAAATAGCCATTTTACTACCAAAAAATATTTCCCTTTCCTAAGGAATTATAAGTAACCCTCGCACCCCTTTTGGGGCTTAAAAATATCCAATTCGAATCAATATTACTACAATTAGTTTAGAATTGTGCATTTTTTTGAGGGAAATACTCATGGGCGTAGCGAGGTACGGACAGGGAGGGGCAGCTGCCCCCCCCTCAGAAGAGCGGTCGTTCGCTGGTATACTGTAATTCTGACGAGCTTCATAACTTGTGACGCTTCTTATAAGACCTAAGAAACTTACAGGCTTAAAAGCTGGCTTGTGAAATCCAACTAAAGGTGATGTGATCTCTAATATACTTTTTGTTTACATCATTTCTTACTCTAAAAAATGTCACTTATAACGACAAGGGTAGCGTAGTTTTTTTTGTTATAGAAATATTAATCATAAAACGTTTTGTGAAAACCCAAAAGAACTTTTAAAAAGTAGTAAAGAACCCTAAGGCGTTGTTTGTCTCTGGTAAAATAGACATAGGAGCAGAGCAGGTGGGCGGGATGCGGGATGAGAGGGAGGCAACTGATCAGCCAATGATAAGCGCCTTCATTGGTCGCCGCTCGCATTCATTTAAGCTATTTCTGATTTTTGGCTTCGATGAACTATAGGTCCATTTTTAAACAGCAATATTTTAATATATTTTTTTTTCACTTATTTGGTACACCATAATAAAACACATAGGGTCTGAAAAAATTAATTTTTCACTGTCATTATCACAAAATAAAATAATGTCTTTATTTCCCATATAAAATATACTAAAGTTATATGGCCGACTAACACGAAAAAAGTCAGAAAGAATACCTACAAATAGAGATGATACGATGTCGTTTTGTTTACGATTCCCTTCTTGAATAAGCAATATTGCCAGAGGTTTTCTAATAATTTATTATTATTAAAAGTTCTTTTTTCATTTACAAGAAATCTAAAAACATAGTGTTTTTTCGACTTTTAATTTAATTTTTCTTTGCAAAAACGGATTTTTTCGGATTTTTTTCTATTGAAATCTACTAAACAAAATGTGTTCTTTTTATCTGTACCTAATATTTATTTTTTTCTAATCGAATGGCCTAAACGACACCGGACCCCTGATTTTTATATATTTTTTTAATGACTACCTCCACTGCTCTTGTGAAACTTATATGGTAAAAACAACGATCGAAACAAACAATATAATCTGGAATTTTCTTTGTCTGCCCCCCTTATATACAATCCTCGCTACGCCCTTGAAATACTTTAAAATAAACCAAATTATATATTATGAAATAACATAATACTGTATTTAATTTTTAATTTGTTTTTATTAAAAAATATAAATAGGGAATAAAAACGTACCCAGAGAGTACCAGAAGAACATTATCATATACTTTTATAAATACAACCCCTAAAAGAGGTGTTTTTTGTCCTTTTAGGGGTGACGCAGGGGTTTAAAGGTTTTGGGACCCCCAAATTTAGAATCAGCAGGCCAAAAAACGTACCCTGAGAGTATTTTCTAGGTGCTTAAAGAACATTTTCATGGGTTTAAAAAAAACCTAGTAAGGGTGTTTTTTGCCCTTTTAGGGGTGACGCCAGGATTCAAGGGTTTCGGGATCCCGAAATTCGGAATCAGCGACCCAAAAAACGTACGCTGGGAGTATTTTCTAGGTTCCCAAAGAGCATTTTCATAAGTTTTTTAGAAATTTTCGATTAAAAAAAACTCTTAAAAGAGTGTTTTTTGCATTTTTAGGGGTGATGCCAGAATTTCCGAGCTGCGGGACCCCGAAATTCGGGTCAGCGAGTCTCAACTGGCAGCGAAATTAGCAACCAGGACCCGCGTTTTGAATGGACTAGAAAATAGAATAGAAAATCCTCTTTATTAAAACGTATCGAGAAACATGATACCGTCATCTGAGATGAATTCGGACAATTTTTGAGGTTTTTTTCTAATATTGTTAGCAATTTTATCGAAAAATTTATGAAAACAATCAAGTAGATTCTGATAACCTTTAAACCTGATTGAACTAAATAAAAACATGTATTTTCTTATTTTTTTAATAATATTTTTTATCTAAATACCTACTGTCCGGATTCGCCCCTGTGTGGGGTAAATTCGGACCTGCCTGATTTTTAAAGGGAAATTAAATTAGAGCGTATATACAGTCATGGACAAAAGTATGGAAAGATTTGTTTTCTGGTTCTATTCCTAATATTTGTTAACCAATAAATAATTACATACTAAAAAATGAACATCCACTACTAACTCAGTAATATTTTATTCAACAAATGAAAATACGAAATAAAACAAATTCTCATATATGATAAATAAAGAAAAACCTTGGACAAAAGTATGGAAAAATATTTTTAGCAAGAAAAATAAATCAAATACATATATTAAACAAGTAATCTTCAGTATTTTGTTAAAAATCCCTTCGCCTTGATGACTTCCCTACATCTTTTTGGCATGGAATCAACAAGATTTTGACACACATCAATTGGAATCTTCCGCCATTCATCTTGTAGAACTTCCCATAGATCATTTTCGTTATGAATTATTCTTTGCCGAATTTTCCGCTCTAAGTGCTCTCAAAGATGCTCAATTGGATTGAGGTCGGGGGATTGCGAAGGACATTCCAGTAATTCAACGCTTTTCTCCAAAAACCAATTTTTCACTAAATGAGATGAATGTTTTGGGTCATTATCTTGTTGATATCTCCACAACAGCGGCATTTCTTCTTCGGCATAAGGTAACATAGTATTCTGTAATATGTCGCGGTACATAAAACGATCCATTTTCCCAGTTATTTTCACTATCGGGCCTGTTCCAGACCTGGAAAAACAACCCCAGATCATAACACTGCCACCACCATGCTTTACTGTAGGCTTTTGATACTTAAGATCAAAATTTTTTCCAACAGGTCTTCTAACAAATGACCATCAGAACCAAATACTTTAAATTTACTTTCGTCACTCCAAAGCACCGTACCCCAGTTTCGAGGTGTCCAATTTAAATGTCTCTGAGCAAACTGAAGTCTTGCTTTTCGGTTCTTTTTGGATAGTAACGGTTTTTTGGCAGCAACTCTTCCAACCAATCCAACTTCACATAGACGTCGTCTCACAGTTCGGGCCGTTATGTTTGTGTTAAAATGTTGCCGAATTTCTGCATTAATTTGGGTGGACGATTTATGCGGATCAGCTATTGAAATTATTTTAATATACTTTTCAACATAGTGGGTAGTTTTTTTAGGACGACCTGACTTTGGCAGATTAGTAACATTTCCTAGTAACCGAAACTTCTTTAGAATTTTCGAAATGACTCCCTCGCTTAAGCCTAAATTTCTTGCTATAGTGCACTGCTTTACACCGGGTCTTTTTAACTCGACAACTCTTCGGCAAATACTTAATTCTTTTTTTCAACAACTCTTCCAACCAATCAACACATAGACGTCGTCTCACAGTTCGGGCCGTTATTTTTGTGTTAAATTGTTGCCAAATTTTCATTAAATTTGGGTGGACGATTTATGCGGATCAGCTATTGAAATTATTTTAATATACTTTTCAACATAGTGGGTATTTTTTTAGGACGACCTGATTTTTGGCAGATTAGAACATTCCTAGTACCCAAACTTCTTTAGAATTTTCGAAATGACTCCCTCGCTTAAGCCTAAATTTCTTGCTATAGTGCACTGCTTTACACCGGGTCTTTTTAACTCGACAACTCTTCCGGCAAATACTTATTCTTGCCCATTTTTAATACGATGCTGGTTATAGCAGTAATAAAATAAAACTAATCCAATAGACGATTTCGCCACGTTTTGGTTGGAATAACTGGTTAACCATTCGGTATCTTCTGAGGTCATAAAAATGACGTACCTTCCAATTTAAGCCGAATTTGTTTGGTTTGTCATTCGTCAGCTGATAGTACAGCGGCTGAAAAAGTCTGTAAACAAAATTCCTTTAACTTCTAATCATTACTAACCCTTAATAACAATGAGCAGATCTCATCGTTCTTAAAGAACGTCAATGTTGATTATTAATTAGGAACGTCACACCGTTTTCATAACTTTTATTGGCACTCATTTCAACAAATTGATAACAAAAAATAAATAAACAAATAATCAAAATAGCTAGCCAATCAGTTCCAAGTTAAACAAAGATAGCAAGCTACCAAAATCAATAACGTGCTTCAGGCTTGGTATGTGATTTGACAGACCAAAAATACCAAAGTTGTTGTGACGTCATCGTTTTTGTCCCGAAATCGGTTGGTACATTTTTGACCAAAAAAGCACGACCAAAACGTGGCGAAATCGTCTTGTGTTAAATATTTAAAAATGCTGATATGAAATAAACTTTCCATACATTTGTCCAAGACCTAAACAAAAAAACGCAGATAAGGTAGGAATGTCTATGGCCCAAAAAGTAAACATGTGAAAATATTTAGTACCTAAGGAGACATGTAAAATAAATATCACAATTTATTGTTGGATACGAGGCGAGCAAGAAAATTGTTTCAATCTGTACACTCTGTACGTATCCCAAATCAGACCATCTTTAGAATATTGTTCTCATGTCTGGGAAATGGCATCCCCTACAACACTTAGCATTCTGGACTCCATTCAAAGAAGAGCCGTTCGTCTTATTAATGATCCAACGCTCACAGAAAAGCTTCCTCTTCTTGCCCACCGTCGAGCTGTAGGGGATCTGTCGCTCTTCTATAGGTATTTTTACGGCTTCTGCTCAGAGGAATTGGCCAGTATAATTCCTTCTCTGGCAGCTCCCAACAGAGCAACACGTAGTGCAACTTTTATGCATCCTTTTACAGTTCAGTTAGAGAGGCCCCGAACTTCCCGCTTTCTTCGCTCCTTCATCCCTAGAGTGTCAAGACTATGGAACCTGCTGCCCGCAGAAGTTTTTCCTTCTCCTCCCAATCTCCTCTTAAGTCCTGTGTGAATAAACTCCCTCTCACCACACTGAAGACACCCACGGTACGTTAGTACTTAGGCATCAGCCTTCGTGAACTGTCCCAAGATAAAAAAAAGACATGTTCTTCTTTTCCTCTCGAAAGCTTGTTCGACCAATCTTAATGGTTCAACCACGGCAGTGTTCGCCTTGCCGCTCGCACCTGTTAGGTATTGGTAATTTTCCGGATATCCGTATCCGTGTCCTTATCCGCGGATATCCGAAGGAGAAGAAAGATCCGTATCCGTTACTTTTCTCGATAATATTTTACGGATCTTTCACCTTATAAATTTTCATTTGATTAATTTTAAGTTGATATTTCAGATCAAATAGTCAATTTTTATTGATTTGGGGTTTGTATTATCCCACAGTTTAGCTTTTTCCATATATTCTTTGAAAAAAGTTTGTTTAAATTCTCTTTTTACCGTTTGGAAAGATGTTCCCGGCAGTAATATTTCATCGGTACACTTCTTAGCGGAACCTTCTTTCAAAAATAAATTATATTCTTCAGAATGATTTCTCTGTAGATGATTTTTTAAAGGAGTTGTTTCTTAACCCTTACGGAATACAACAAAACAAAAGTAATATACGCGCAATGCAAGTCGAAACATATCCCGCCTGTCGTTCCGGCGGGCGTGACGTAAACTATATAACATAATATTTGTTTATGATCACCAAACTCACTATAAATAAATGTTAATTTTTTGTCTTTATTACCTAATAATATACCTATTAATAATCATCCCTAGAACTACAAATCGTGGTAGATATCTACCCCGGGTAAATTTAAATACAAAAAAAAATAAGTAAAATCGTAACTGTACTTTGAAATATTTTTATATCTGTTAAATTTATCTTTGTTTTTATATATTTTCCATGAGAGGAACAAAAATAGATTCTTGAAAACCAATATTTTATGGATGTTTATTTGATTTATTCTTTTGTCGGATTTTTAATGTGTTTGAATTTTTAAAGTCCAAAATAAATAGACTTTTTTAGCAAAACATCACGATGGTATATTTATTCTTAAAGCAATATGTATCCTCTTTAAAATTCCGTTGGAAATTTGAAAATTGGTTCTTTAGAAAAATAGTTATAAATTTTTTCTGTTAAATGACAGTTTGGCTATTTTTAAATACTTATAGCCATTCAAATCAATTTTTAACCAACTAAAACTTGATAACACTCAATTTGCTCTTCACCATTCTTTTGGGCATAACAAAACGGAAAAATTCAAGTACTCATAAGTCAGATTACTGCTTTCACAATGATTTAAAGAGCAAAAATCCCGTGGGGTAAATGTTTACCTCGATTTGTAGTTTACAGATAAAAAAAATGGGTTTATAGTTCTACGGTTATTTTATCATTACAAATGAACAAATAAATATTTATCTATCTATCTATTTATCTATCTATCTTTCTATCTATTGCATGATGTAAAGCAAAATAGAAATTTATTTTAAACATCTAAAAAGATCGACCAGACTTTCACGGATAATTAATGGGTCACTAGCAAAATGTGTAGATATGCACAACATTTTTTGTTTGTGTATTAGAAGTGCAAAATGATATAATGCAGCTTTTTTTATCTTGAGATAGTCCATGAAGGGCGAAGGCCTAAATACCAACGTACCGTGGGTGTCTTATGTGTGGTAAGATGACACGAGACCTAAATACTTGGGGATTTGGAGGAGAAGGCAAAGCTTCTGGTGGTAGTAGGTTCCACAGTTTGGATACTCTAGGGATAAAGGAACTAACAAAGTTGGAAGTTTTGGGCCTCTCAAGCTAGACTGTAAAAGATTGCATAAAAACGACACTACGTGTCGCTCTATTGGGAACTGTCAGGGGTAGAACTATACTGGCCAATTTCTTAAACCAGAAGCCGTAAAAATATCTATAAAAACCTACAGATTCCCTACAGCTCACCGGAGGCTTTCCTGTAAGCATGGAATCATTAATAGGATGAATAGCCCTTTTCTGAATAAAATCAAGAATGCTAAGAGTTGTGGAAGACGCTATTCCCTAGACATGAGAACAATATTCTAAAGATGGTCTAATTATACATTGGATGTTACACATAGGTAATTTTACTCAAGTTTTCAATAAAACAAATGTTAAAATTTACCCTCTCTAGCAGGTTCACTGGGTAAACCCACAGATGGAATCGCATACGAATGAATGCGACCCCTAAAAGGGTTTGAAAAATCCTCATCTTTGGAAAAGCACAAAGTCTAATACGGTTCTGACCTTGGTTTAGCGTATAATTAGCAAATTTGTGGAACTCACTGAATCTTAAAGCACTTTCCCAAGCTTAACATTTGAGAGTTTAATATATTTTCAATACAAATACCAATAAAATAATTTCATTTATATGATTTAAATTAATATGATCCTTTGGGCATCTAAAAAACGATAAATCGCCTTTTATTCTATTTTCACAATTATCCACTGAACAAATATTGTTACCAGACATATTCGACAACTTTTTAGGGACACGATATACCAAAGCTCACGGTCACAGCAAAACGATTTCTGGCGCACTGCGTATCAGTCGGCTTCACACCATAAACTGGTAAGAATATATTAGACAGGCAGGGATAAGAGGGGTGCCTTTTGAGAGCCGCCACGAGTGACACAACTCATATATTGTATATTCTTTAAACTATGTCTTGACACCAAATATCCGTATTGGAATTCGTATCCGCGCATATACATTTCTAACAATCCGGCACATCACTATTAAGGTATTCATTTTTCGCGGCAACGATTCCGAACACGCCGCCTGGGGCAGAAGCGCTGAATGGATACGCACCTTAATATGTTCTTATTGTTAGTACAGAATAGCTTCGGCATCGATGCGCACTTTGAGACACAAATGCACATTTTGTGTGGAGCTCGAACAAGGAAGTTTAAAGGTGTGTGGAGCTCGAACAAGGAAGTTTATAGGTGTATGCTATGGCCCATTCGATCAAAAAATGTCCAACCCAGTATGAAAATAACTGTCAGAGTTGGCTCCGCCGATTCTGCGCAATAACAAATTCCACGAAATAATTCAATGTGTTACCTACTTACACACTGATAAATCAGTGTGTAGTTAGGCAACACATTATAGGCGCGCGCGTTTTATATGTTTTTTTGCTTTAGCGCACCCCCCAGTTCGTTGTGTATCGCATTGGTGGCGGGTTGATTCGTTTTTTATTTGCTGAAATGGAATGGAGCAACGAGCTAACGTTAGAGTTTATACAATTATATGAAAATAAACCTGCAATTTGGAACCCACAGATTCCAGAACATAAGAATAGAAATAAAGTGGCTAATGCCTGAAATTATATTAAAACAAAGTTAAGCGTGGAGTGCTTGGTTGTAGAATTGAAAAAAAAAGAAAAGACTCTTTGATGGCAATGTTTCGCCAGTTATTTAATAAAGGCAAAACGTCGTGACGTTATTGAGAAAAATTTAATTTAACTATTTTTAATGCTCAGGAAGTAGTACGTCAACTACCTTATGTTACATAGAACACCCTGTATATTATGATAGATTTAGATTATATTGAAAAATCTAACCTCATTTTATGTATAATATCCTGTGCCTAAGTTAAATAGCTTCTGATTTATTCTTAATATTCAAAAATGGACACAACTTTTAAATTAGGAATTTAAACGCCCTTAGACGGCTGTTTATTTTCCACGTAGCGTTTTGACATTTTTTTTCCAGTTTATTTAGAGTTTCTTTTATCATTATATTAAGTAACAGCAGTGCACCTTATGACATTTTTTTCTGTAGCAAGGTCTTATTAGACTATTTTAATTTCTTCTATTCAAAGACAACATCCACCATCTTCTTTTCCGTTCTTTTTTCCTATTTTGTAATAATAAAACACTGCTGAAAATCACACAACTAGCAGCGACAACCATCTGCTCTTCATCACTGTCCATTTTGAACTGCAACGACACGCCACTGAAAATCAAGACTTCGGCTTCTCTACTACAAGAAATATTTGTCACTGGACGCATTTTTCAAATAAAGTAGCGTGTGAGAGGGTGGCCGAAGGTGTAGTGAATAGAATCTTCGCACATTCGCCAAATGCACGTAATGTCTGGGACCGGCTTAAGATTGGTCTAAGATCGTTTGGGCGTGAAATGAAAAATACAGAAGTTATATAACAAAAAAGAAAATTTGTTGGAAAATTTTCTAATATTTTTGTTAATAACTTTTTTATTTGTCATTTTATTGAAAAAAGTTAGATGGACAAAGCGATTTGCTACAAATTATGTTTTAACAAAATTTTTGTGGAATGCATAGTTCGAGAGATATAGCACCCCTTTTTCCAATATGTTGACCGCGGGACAAGGGTTGCAACCCCACAAAATTGGAGTTAGGCTCCTAGTAACCCCCATCACACATTCCAACAATAAAATTGCGTCCTCTCAAAAACGCAAGGTTCAATTTAACTTTTCAATGGACTACTAGTTTATTTAAAAAGTTAAACACTATATTTTGTCCATTTTCGTTTGACAAAATCACCCAAACAAAAAATGTATTGAATTGGTTCAAAAAGTTAATAACCATTGTAACACCAACAAAAACTGTATTGCATTGGTTCTAAAAGTCAGTAATTATTGTACCAACAACAAATAATGTATAACATTGGCTCAAAAAGTTAAAACCTTTGTAACAACAACAAAAAATATATTGTACTGGTACAAAAATTAAATAACCAATGTAACAACAAAAAATGTACAGGGTGTCCTGATAAGGTCGTCCTCCGGCGATATCTCGAGAACCCTTCATCGCAAAGCTTTCGGAAAAAATTATTTATAGTAAAACCAGCCTCAAAAATATGCTGGAAATTATTTTTCAGTTTATAATTCCACCGCAAGAACAAAATTGAAAGAACGGATTATTCAAAAATATTTCATTATAACTTATGTCATTGATAGTTTTCTCACAAACTATGTAAAAAAAGGAAACGTTTTTCTTTTAAGCTTTTTCCCCAACCTGTCAAATAAAGGGAGGGGAAGCGAATGTGCATTTGAAAATAATTAAATAACTTTTTTTCTGCTTAGCCGATTTTGATAAGTTAGGTTTGTTTAAAAGAGCTTTTACCATTTACTCTACACCTTAGGGGTCGGGTGAAAGGACGGGAAGACGGTGGGCGGAGACTAACAAACTCCCACTACCACCAATCTCTGCTATAACGGATGAAATATGAGTCGTATTTAGAAGTATCTAAACATAACCGATTTTAGGGTGACTTTCACTCAAGGAAATATTAAAAACTAAATTCAAATTTAAAAAACTATTACAGCAGAAGCCTAGATTTAAGTGTTGGCTTTCATATAGTTTTTGAAAATTATCGATAACTTATACCGTTTTTAGGAAAAACATTATGCCTCGAACCCCAAATTGGATCCAATTTTCGCGGCGCAAATGGACTCTTAAGATTAAATATTGCTATAATTAATTTATTTTTTTTTGTTTTGTCCCTAGAGACTGATTTGTGTCAAAGTTATAAATTTTGTCAATTTTTTCGAAAAATGTAAATGCAATGATATGATTATTATTATAAGCTCATTATAAAAAGAATAAAAAAGTCAAGAAACTAGAGAAAACCGCAAATCGATATCTTAATTAATTCTCGACTTATTGCCGAAAAACTGCATTGCTCGTATCCTGTCTATTTCTATTTTGAGTTGTCAGATAAACAACGCGGCTAATAAATAATATTAATAATACTTTTTTTATTTGTTTATCATCATCAATTTAATAACAGCATTCATAATTACACGTCTTGTGGATAATAATAGCTGATTTAATATTATCAAAGATAATACTACTACGGATAAGATGAACCATTCAATGCTATATTTTTGATACCCCTAATAGACTTTGGCTAACGCGAGCCGATGTCCATCGAGAGATTTTCGCGCTATCCTTGAACGAAAGTTAAACAGTGTTGCCGGCAGGCCTTTACTATTGGCGTGATTAAACGCGACTAAAAATTACACATACCGTTTAGCCGCCCGATTTCGCTACTTCGTGTTCCGAATAAGGTACAAGCGACAGACATTGGCAATGTCGCACGGTTTGTTTCGCTGGGGCAGAGGTTACCGACTTAATTTTATTCGCATTTACGGAAGCATTGATATCTCCGAACTAATTCAAAACGCCCCATTTAAATGAACCATCTATTCGTAGTAGTATTATCTTTGATATTATCTACGGGCTCTGGCTAATTGAAACTTCATTGTGGTGGAATAAGATGCACATTTCCAGTTTCTCTTAAACGAATTGTCAAACGTCTAAACACGTTTTTATTAAAATGCAGTCTTTCGAAATATCTTATGGCATTTGTATTGCAGCAATAGAGGCATTTTAAAAATTTTCAAAATAAACAACGAGTATATCGTATGCCTCGGTGGTAGAATAAGAGATAATTTAAAATTACTTAATAACGATTAACAAAACTACTACTAATAATAATAACGATAGATTGCGATAAACAAGAACTAATTTTAAAATTATCAGGTTTGACAAACAGTGCACTTGTCATTTTTGACATCCATGTTTTTTGTGATTTTTGACGTCCCGGCACTCTCGATAAAAACGCCGCCATGTTTAT
This sequence comes from Listronotus oregonensis, assembly GCA_019359885.1. Lineage (NCBI taxonomy): Eukaryota > Metazoa > Arthropoda > Insecta > Coleoptera > Curculionidae > Listronotus > Listronotus oregonensis. The sequence goes on from JAHBCN010013961.1 coordinate 14,309, forward strand.
CTGACAGCTTAAAACAGGAAAGGATACGAGTAATGCAGTTTTTTGGCAATAAGTCGAGAATTAATTAAGATATCGAAATGCGGTTTTCACCAGTTTCTTTACTTTTTAATGCTCTTTTTATGGTCTTACAACAATATTACCATTGCATTTAAATTTTTCAAAACAACAAAAATAAATTAATTAAACCAATATTTTATCTTAAGCCCTGATAAAAGCTCTTTTAAACAAGACCTAGTTTATCAAAATTATTTTTTTTTTTCAAATGTATATTTGCTTCTCTCCTCTCCCTATATTTGACAGGTTAGAGGAAACCGCTTAATAGAAAAAAGTTTCCTTATTTTACATAGTTTGTTAAATAAACCGTGTTTTTAATTTTGTTCTTGGTTTTACGCCCTCTAGCGGTGAAATTAGAAAATTAAATATTTTTTTCCGAAAGCTATGCGATGAAGGGTTCTCGAGATATCGCCGGAGGACGACCTTATCAGGACACCCTGTAGATGAGCCGCATTGAAAAAAAAAACGTACAGTATTCAATTGAGGATACAACTAATTTGACTTAAATCAATCTATTTTGACGTCAGGGGACTTAATAAAATTTTGTACACGGGTTTTCGGACATTATAAATTGTATTATTAACCTCTCAAAAATTCTATTAACGTACGCATATGCCTCACTCAATATGTCAAAAAAAAGAAGAAATATGCACCTACCTTAAATCTTAAGCAAATATAAACTATAAGTTTTTATCTAATCTTTGTTGGATTTGCATAATGGTAGTTCAATGATTGCAAATATATATCGAAAGTTTTCCCTGTTAGGAATATAATTTAAAGAAAACACTTTTACTCTTATAAACGTGCAATATACACATAAATACAAAAAAGAATAATTAAAAAAAAATCCTAAAAAAAGATGCTTTTACCAAAACTTAAAAACAATTTCTTCTTCTTTCTTCTGGGATGTGGAGTGACGTCCGTTTACTTTTGGTTAATCAATTATTCTCCGGCAACCTTGGTGCAGTGGAAGTACGCAAATCTGTCCTGGAATAGTCAATATGGAAATATGTACGTATATAAGTCAGACAAAAATAATATTTCAAATACCCCGTACATAGGCGAAATTTTCCAAAAGATATTGAATTTTAAAAATTGAAATAATTTCACTGTTTTTAATTTTTTGGTATATTGTATATATAAAAAAAAACCCGTTATGTGAAAGTGATTTTTTGCCAAAATAACTTTTTATTTAAACAGAATCACTTTTATATTTCTTTAAATCATGTTAAATGTTTATTAAAATTTAGAAACATCGTCTGCAAAATAAATTATTGTAGTATCATCTGCAAATAATTTAGGCTTTCCCCTTACGACGCAACTGATTTTATAATAGCAAAATTTAAAAAATATAAAACAAAATGTATAATTAAACAATATGTATTTTAATTTTCAATAAAATTATTGTTCTTAAATTATGTTGAGCAAAACATAAGCTAGGTTTTATCATTTTTAAAAGTTCACCATTTACTTCTAAGCACAGGTCAGCTCTGTGGTTAGTTGTGGTTAGTGTAGTTAGTATTTCGGAAACGAAGGCCTTATTTGTGGACCCATATTTGTATGGACTTTTATATTTATTTTTGGACCCTGACAAAGTACCTGAAGTATTGACATTTCCTCGTAAATCACCCTGTATATATATATATATATATATATATATATATATATATATATATATATATATATATATATATATATATATATATATATAATATATATATATATATATATATATATATATATATATATATATATATATATATATAATATTAATACCCGGATGATTCATGAGAAAATTTCAATACGAATAAAAACTTAGGGTCAAAATAAAATTTTTAAAATTTTTATTTTAAATATGGGTCCATTAAAAACTTTCGGTTTCCGAAAATTACAAATTTTAAAATTTCAGAGCTTTAAATTTTTTAAAATAAATTTTGGTAAAAATTTTAAAATTTAAAATAAATATATTTTAACATAATTTATGAACTTTTAATTTTAAAAAAATTAAAAAAATACATATTGTGTAACTGTATATTTTGTTTTATTTTTTTTAATTTTTATATACTAAAATCAGATGTGTCGTAATTTTTTAAAATCCAAATATCTCGAAAACGGTTGCTCATATCAACTTTTAACAAGTATACCTTTTTGACATAAAAATGACAAAAAAATTATTTTATTTACTCAAGGTAGGTGCCGCCTCCTACAAGTATGCGCCGTAATAAGACTAGATTTGAATCTGTCATACGAAAAGACCCTCGGATACCAATTTTTATTCCAATATTTACATTTTCATAGATTTTATTTAAAAAATAGAAAAATTGTATAAAAATTTTAATTTTAACACCACCCTGTTTTTTTTTTTTTTTTTTTTTTTTTTTATATATATTATATATATATATATATATATATATATATATATATATATATATATATATATATATATATATATATATATATATATATATATATATATATATATATATATATATATATATATATATATATATATATATATAATATTATATATATATATATATATATATATATATATATATATATATATATATATATATATATATATGGAAAAAGGTCTTCAATAGGAAAAACTTTTTTTTATCTTTGATTTTTCTGAAAAAAAGCTACTTTTGATAAAAAAAAAGTTTGCTACTTCTTAGAGTAAGATTGGAATGAAAACATTTAACATATTTTATACGCGGTGTTCAGAAAATTAAAAAAACTTAAAATGGTACAAGAGTAAAGTGCATTTATTTGAGAAGATATGGAAATAAGTTGCTAGGAAAAGTTGTTCAAAATTAAAAGGTAGTCCCTAATACCAATTTTGGAAAAAATCGGCCTACTCTTATTTATTTGTGATAAAATTTATTTTAATATCAATTTAAATTTTTAATATCAATTTTGTCAAATTTTTTGCTGCAAAGTAAGCATTTAAAGCTGACGATACTACGGCTTAAGAATTATAAAAGCGAAGTGTCAATAAAGGTTGTCACTATCAACGCCTACTAGTACAAAAATGAGTTTTTAATTTGGAATTAGTTAATTAATATTAAAATAATTTTTATCACAAATTAATAAAGGTAGGCCGATTTTTTCGAAAATTGGTATTAGAGACTACCTTTTAATTTTGAACAAGTTTTCCTAGTAAGTGCTATATTTTTAAGTAAATTATATCTTTTTAAAATTTCAGATCTCCCTGTATAAAAAATATAAATATTTTTAACGTGAACTGTAGTTTTTAAAGAAATACATATTTTTATAAAGAATGTTTGTTTTCGACAAAATAAAAAACAGGTCCATTTGTGGTATGACTTAGGCCACCCAACATCGACTGGCTAGTTACGCCCCTGACCCTGTAGATAATTACTGCTCTTTAATTTTGGCCTTTTACTTGAAATTAGGAAACAAAAAAGGTACCTAACCTGTAGTTACTATCTTTAATTAAACAGTAAGGCATTAAAATTATTTCTGGCATGTTTTCTTTTATAAAAATTTCTAAAACTATGGTAAAGCCTAAAATTAACTAGAATAATATTTATAATCTGTCTTCAAAAAAAAAGCAAGATGGACGATTCATTTTTTTTAGTGGTGATTTTTTAAGGACATGCTTTAATTTTATGACCATTTGGGGCGCTAAAGAAAAGGATGTTCTGAAAAATTCAAATATATTAGGTTGTAGATTAAATTTGAAATTTTTGGGATTAAGAATTTAAAAATTATATTATTTTTTAAATATATTACGTTTCATTTAAGATGGGCAAGGTTTAATATTAAAAAAATAATAATAAATTTAGCCATTTTTTATATTTTAATTTAATGAAAAAATAAAGTCGTGAAAGCGAGAAGTTTTTCTGCATATATAATTTTCGTAGAATATTGCTTAATACAGAAATTTATATTAGTTACGGAAGTTTTGGAAAAACGACTTTTTCCGTGTTTTTTTATCACATCATTTTTTAAACTAAAATTTTCTTACTTTTTTGTAGTAAATCGAGACAAGTCGAAAATCAAGACGCAGTTATGGAAGAAAGATATCCTGATGGCTGGAATGACAATAATTACAAATTAGACTCTCTTTTTACTTGCGATAATTCTCTAAAATACAAAACCTTTTCTCAAAGGGGCAACTTCTATGTAATTTATAATTTTGTAAAAGCCAAAAAGGATTTCGGCTGTACTGAGAGTGTAACTTTAACAGCTCCAGGAGACTTTCGGTAAGTGTAAGGCATGCTAGGTTATACAGGCTGTTTAAAAAAAAATTGAAAAACTGAGGGAGGTGATTCCTTGTTTAAAATAAAGGGTAGTTTATTAAGTCCGGTAACTGAAGACCTGAAAGTACCCAAAGCTGTAAATAAATCTGTACAGCTTTTATTTGTGGCAACTTTTAGGTCTTCGCAAATGCTTTCGAGCGAGAAAATGTTTATCACGATTCCGACGTGGAAACCCGCTGAAAATGGCCCCTCAAAGTCCCAAAAATTAGTTTCCCGAGAATTTTTGTTTAGACAAAAAATGAAGATTACCTCGAAATCTACAAAAATGGTCCCTATCATTTTTTCGCAACACCAATATTTTTCGCAAAAACGGCCGTCGAAAAATCCATAACAAACATCAGGTTTTCTAAAACTCTGAAAAAGGGTTAAAAAATGCAGATGGGCAAAATAATTTTTTATCAAAACGCAAGACAGATTGTAAAGAAAAGTTGCAAAAACAAGAACACATTTTTGTGACTTTGTTTTGCATATCATTTTGTTATTAAAAAAATAATGTTATTTCAAGTTGAAAAATCACAATGGCATGCTTGTGGCTACCGCACAACATCCCAGGAATTTAAATAATAAATACTGTTTTAAAATTTGATGCTGCGGCTACATGCATGTTATTTTTTTATTTTAAGCTAATGGTGCTATTTACCAGTAAAATGCAAGAGGCTATGCGAAAAGAAAAATTAAAAGTTTTGTTTTTTTTTTTAATTTAAAGCATTAAAAAAATATTTACAAATTTACCTGCTGAAGGCATGCCACTAAATCAGAGGTTCTCAAACTTATTTCGTCCAACGCCCACTTTAAAAGTCAGTTATTTTGTAGCGCCCCCCATTTTTTTTCACCTTTAAAATCTCAATTACATATTATCTCGCCTGGAGTTTAACTAAACCTATATTCTAAACGAGACTTTTCTTACCAGAGAAAACAATATTAATGCAACTTTACAATATAAAGAGTATCTTTTATTCAAAATTAACAATAATCAACAACATAATTCAACTTTACAATATTAAGAGTATCGGGGTAGCGGGCGGAGTGGCGGGAGGGCGAGCGAGTGCAATGCGTGCATGCGGGGGAACATTACGTCAGTCGTCGTTTGGTCGCGAGCTGCGGCTGTGTGTTTGGGATTTGTCCCTCCCCGCATCTGCACTCCGCAAACATGAACCGCACGAACGCTGACGGACTATAATACAGGATTGCACAAATAAATCATACAATATTTGTTTGCACCAAACGTGAACGTAATTGAACCTTCAAATTAGCTTGGCTAAATGATACTATTTTTTATATTCTTCTGATGGGACTTACCTGCGAACGAATATTTTTCAGTGTTTGATCCCATTACTAAATAACTTAACATATGAATAGCGTTGGAATGCATTCAAAATAATAAATATATATATATATATATATATATATATATATATATATATATATATATATATATATATATATATATATATATATATATATATATATATATATATATATATATATATATATATATATATTGATTTTTTTTAAAATTAAATATTACTTTTTCTGAACCCATTGCAAACTATATTTAAAAAATTTAATTTAAATTTTTGTTGAGATATGGTTTATAATGTTTTGAATTAATTAATAAGATTTTATAAAAAAAAAAATTTAATAAAAAAATCATTTATGATCAAAAAATTATAATTATATATAAGTAACCACTGCCATATTAATTTTAGATCTATAAAACTATAAGGCTTCCGAAGTTTTTAAAACATATGAAAATTAAAAATAACCTTTAATTTTAAAATAAATGTGACCAACTAAGAATTTAAATTGAAGTATTTTATATATATATATATATATATATAAAAATATATAATATATAATATATATATATATAATATATATAATATATATATATATATATATATATATATATATATATATATTATGTAGTAGGATGATTTAATTTCATAATCAGTGAATTAAATATAAAGTAGTGAAGTACAAATCCCCATAGACATATGGGTGCAGTGAGTCTAAACCTATATCTGAAAAGATTACTGTATTTAAAATATGAAAATTATTATTTGATAAGGTTCGATTTAAAAATTACAATCCTTAGATTCAAATGTATGCAATTTTTGTCGTTTAAATGCTCTCTCTCTCTGAAAGGTGTCCTATAAATTAAAAATACTTAATAATATATGAAAATATTATAGAATAATAATATTATCAGACAAATAATCTATAATAATTTAGATACAAATGAAACATTTTATATAAGTACTTAAGCCTTATTTGTGCAGCGGGTTTATGCAGCTACGCCCTTGCCGCGGATCGTATTTAAGCACGTTCTTGCAATAGCATTGGAGTGTATATAGTTCAATCAGTTTTAAAATGCAAATTCGGTGCCCTTTGAAAAGAAAAAAAAAACATAAAAAGTAAATAAAAAGTATTTATTTAAAGTGTAGGTAAAGCTTTGCGAATAAGTTTAGGGCATGATGAACTCACACGAAGTGATTTTGAAATTCTGTCGAGTCATTTTAAGTTGAATGCTTCTAAATTAGGTACTGAAAGTAAAAAAAGGTCAAAATCTACCATCAAACTGTTTAGGTTGACTACAGTGGCTTTCTACATTTGATAGAAGTACAACGTACATAAATTTTAAAAAACTTTGTAAAAATTTTCAACAATTCCTGTTACGAGTTGTACGTGCGAACGCACCTTCTTGAAAATGAGTATGGTAAAATCAAAATTAAAATCCACAATGCGCCAAGAACGTTTAGAAAATCTCCTGGTTCCATTTGTGGAACAGGAATTAGCCGCAAATATTGATATAAGTACTGTGATAAACGAATTTAAAAAAATTGTACCTTATGAAAAAGAATGATTTTATAATAAATAATGTATAATGTACTCGGTTTGTTATTATTTCATAAATATTTACCAAACATTCCTAAAAATTTATTCTTATTAATTTATTATTAATTAATTTTATTATATATCGATATTCATAGTTTTATTCACTTCATTATTATTATTATTATTATTATTTACAAAGGTCCGACACGACGTATCCTATGGCTCCGACCCCATAGGGCATCATGCGGAAGGCCATCAGTATCGAAGACCACTCTTCGCGTCCGCTCGATCAGTGACCTTCGGCCAAATTCATTTGCCTCGTAAACGAAGGGAACCAAGGACAACCGATTTCTGCTTTTTTATCACCAGTTGTTCGGGTGAATGTTGACATGCGGGAATACACTTCAGCTCCCCCAACACATTTTCCTTCGTGCCCCCCAAAACGCCGACAATCAGGACAACTAATCGCACGTTATACTCCAGATAGAGCCTCCGAAGTTCGCCAAGAAGATCCTGATATTTGGCTCGTTTCTCCCTTTCCTTTAAATCGATGTTGGTTTCCGCTAGGGCGAAGAACTCAATCACATACATAGAGTTATTCCTTTTATCAAGGAGAACGATGCGGAGCAAATGGGCAGAATCGCTGTTTCATCGATGCCGTAATAATGTCTGAGGTAATAATAAAGTACCCGAAGCGCATCGTTATGTCGGTGGATGTAACCACTAACAGCAAGGGTGGTAAACTTAACAAGGAGTGCTCGATTTTTACTATTTGTCCGCAGATTTAGGTTATGTTTGGACGTCACCAGTTTGCCCATTTTGCCCAGAAGGTAGATTTATTTTATTAATTTTTGTTAAATATTCAACTTTTAAAATCTATTTTGGATATGTACTCACTTTTAGAACTGTAATGTATAATATTTTAAAAAATTAAGACTTTATACTACTTTAAAAAAAACAAACAGGCAAACGGATTACGTCACAAATACCGAATTGACATTTAAATTGCTGTATATGGGGTTAAATGGGATCGAGCACTCCTTGTTAAGTTTATTACCCTTGACTAACAGCATGCACTGACAGGCTGACAATAAGTGCATGGTTTGGGTTGTGTCGACAGGCTCGACAAACAGTATCAGGAATGTTAGCAAACTGACTTCGGTATACCAATGTGTTTATCACCCCATACTGGCATGCTAGTAGGAAACCCTCGGTCTCAGACTTGAGCTCAGCAGATTTTAAAAACCCAAATGTTATTATTATTATTATTATTATTATTATTATTATTATTATTATTATCTTGGCACCCACACCAGCTTTCCCTGCCCCCTTTTGCCCATAGACCCCCTTTAAATCACATCAGCGCTCTCAATTTTTTCTGGGCCCCTTACCGCCCCCCTCTAGGCCTCCAGCGCCCACAAGGGGGCGTTATCGCCCACTTTGAGAAAGACTGCACTAAATCATTTTATTATTTAAAAGGCATGCAGTTTAATATCACCAAAAAGCCCTTTTGACAAGTAATGACATATAATTTTTACTAAAAACAAAAACCATTTTGGCCGTAATCAAGGCCAACTAAGACGATATTTATTATTATATTATATGGTTATGAGCTTTTAAATTATAATATGCTATATATGTTTGAAATTAGAATAAAAAGCACTATCCAATATGGCGCATATAAGAAACAATAAACTTGATGAAGGTGACCGAGTGACGAAACGTCAAATGTGAAAACCCTATCAGATAGCGCAAAAAAAGTGACGGTAATTGTCTCGAAAGTTGCCTCCTCTCTGATTTTGACCAAATTTGGTATACGGGTTTTTTTTGGGACGCTGATTACGAATCTGAAAAACTATTTTTTCGGCAACGTTTCGTTTTCGAGATATTCATCATCAAAGTTGAAAATCAAACTAACCGTATTTACACTATTCCTCCTTCTTTTTTCATAGAATTTTAATTTTTAATTCATTAGCACACAAGTTTCACAAAC
>JAHBCN010013962.1:0-23491 GCA_019359885.1 Listronotus oregonensis
TCATTTATAACGGTGCGAAGTTTCCCCTTTTTAAAATCGCGGTCTGGGAATTTTTTGGTGTAGTTCCATGGGAAGGGATGTTTTTTGTGTTTTCTATGGTGCGGTTAACGGTAGATTGGGATGTATCACATAAGCTAGCTACTTGACGGCTACTGACCTGGGGATTATCAAAAACCCCTTAAAAAAATTTTCCCAAATTTTTTTTCCCCAATTAGCATTCCAGTTTACCACTTTCCATTTTTCATATTCAATACTACCACTAGATTAAACCGTTCCTTTAAAAACACTGAAGAGATTATTTAGTCGGTACACGTCTAGGGGGTACTTCCCCTTTTGTAAAGTCTTACTGCCAAAAAAAAATTTTTTTTGGTTTCGCCCAGTATATAAAACATATCAATTATTTCTTTTTTAGGAAAATCCATTCTTTTTTTTTTTTTAAATTTACTGACACCACAATAAATTTTATGAATTTTTTCCCCCAGATGTCAGGTTAAAATTTGACAATGTCATTTTGTCTCCCAACTAGTGTTATAGCAATAGTTTTAAAAAGGAAAAGGGGAAGGGTAAATATTGGAAAAAAAAATAAATCGCAAATTTTTAAAAAAATAGGTATATAAAATTTTAATAAAAGTTGTGGGTTTTGAAGATCTTTAAAAAAAAAATAATATATATGGTCGCCTTTAAAAAAAAATCGAGTTTTTTTCAATTTAAAATGTTCCAAATATATTCGTTTATTTTGAACACCCTGTAGCATCTAATTAAAATTCCGTTGCATTTTTTTTACGTCATCTTCGAAAACGTTTAATATCAAATATGAGTGATTTCCCCTTCAAAAATAATGGCGCTATAAAAATTTTTTTTTGGGAAATTTAAAAAATTTTTTTTTTTAAAAAAATTGAAATATTGGAAAAATTATTAGGTTTAGGCATGCATTATTATTAATAAAAAGTTAAAAAATTTAAAAAAAAGGGAAATTTCCCAAAACAAAATTAAAAAAAGGGGCTTTTTTTTTAAAAAAAAATTGTATGTTTTATTCGTCACGCTTTTTTGAGCCACCCTGTATATTTTAAAAAAAATTTTTTTAAATTGTCATCCTAAGAATCTTTACATTTTTTTGTTTTTTTTTATTTTCTCAAATTTTAAAAAACCCAAAAGAAAATAATGAACTTTACTTTATCGTTGACTCCCCCTTACAATACTTTAAAAAAAATAAAAAGCCCACCTTTTCGTAAAAAAACAGCATTAATTTTTACGTAAATTTTTTTAAAATTTTTTTTGGGGTTTCTCCACTCGCAGAACATATTATTTTTTTTCCCCGGGGCCCCCGGTTTGGGGGGGGGGCCACCAGGGCTTTTCCCCAAAGGGAAAAAAAATTTATGGCGGCTTTATGTCATCAAATATAAAACAAGTAACAAGTAAATAAATAAAAAAAAGCCGCCTTTGGGAGCCAATAATTTAACTATTAATATTTTGCCCATTACGCTTTCCCCCTTTTCTTTGTGAACAATAAAATATTTATTATGAACTTAAAAAAAAGCATTTTTTAATTAAAATATTTTTTCCCACTATTTTTTGAAAACTTTGGGCGCTTTGACTAAATAAGTTAAAATATAAAAAAAAAGGTTTTTTTAAATTTTTTTTGGGTTAAAAATTTGGGATGAAAATAAAGTTTTTGTTTTTAAAAAAAAAACATTTTTTTTTTAATTTTTTTATTTTGTATTTAAAATTTTTTTTTAAAATTTTTTAAACCCCCAATTAAAAACCCCCCCCTTTTTCCTTCCAAATTACTTTCTTTTCGGGAATTCTTATTTTTGCCCAGGATGGCCAAAAGGCTAGAGCGGGCCCTGCACTTTCTAATATATTTTCTTAGATTTCACTGGAAGTAAAATGGAAGAAGCTTTCTGGACTGCTTTTAAGATACTCTCCGAGTCGTTTTCATCAGCCATTTTGATAATAATTGTTATAAAAATCGCTTTTTAAAGATGAGTTTATTTGGATGCTGTTAACCGTTGTTAATTACAAAAAACAAGATCCTGGTTAGGTTTAGATTTTCAAGTTACTGAGACGTCAGACTACTATGCTCTTCAGATTTTCTAAGTAACTATTACTAGAAACTGATTTTAATATAAAATGGAAAGTGGGCAATTATCTAGAAAATGCGAAAATGGTATACGAACCTCGCCGGAAAAGTGTTTTTACTTGACTTGTGTGGTTTTTAAATTCTCGCTGTGCTCGGTTTCAAAAGTACTATACTTGTCAAGTAAAATTCCACTTTTCTGTACTTGATACGTAATATACTATTAATTTGACCACCTTCCATAATTAACGAATATCTACAATATTATATAATACGTCAATAAAAAAAACTAACACGTCCATTATATTTAAAATTATTCTAATGTGTGTAGCCTTACTAGTGTGTTGAACCTGATATATGATAATGAGTTAATGAATCTTTTAAGCCAAATGTCGGAAGTTGTTTAGATAGATACATATAATATGTTATTCTCGAGGTTACCGCAACTAGTAACTTAAAGTTAAATCATTAGCAATCGTAGTCATGTAGATATAAATATATACAAGGTGAATTACATTAAATATTGTCTTTTGTCATTATGTTGGTTTAATAGGTGTGTACAAGCATTTATTTAATTTTACACGTACAGGGCGGCCAAAACCCCAAAAATTAAAACCACAGAAAAAAAAAATTTTTTACTTTTTTTTAAAAAAATTTTTTTTTTTATAAAAAAGATTTAATAATTTATGGTAGTTTTTAATTTACTTTCTCTTTAAATGGAACATTCTGCATACAGTGTAATCAGTATGTCCGCATCATATAGAACTCTTTATTATTATTAGCTTTATTTAAAATTTGACATTGATATTTATTTCTGCTTTGATCAAGATGAAAAATAACAAAAAAATAGTAGTCACTTGATTCGTGTTTTATGTAAAATTTTATTTATTTCTATTTTTTTAATTCTGAAAGTGGTGTTATTGCCGAAAATATTGGAAAAAATTATAAAAAAAAATTTCTAAATGCAATTTTGTCACATGACAAAGTTTTTTTTTAACCCTGTATAAGGAACTTCATCAAATATTTATTTTTAAGAAAGTAATTCTGTTTAAAAAATTTTTTTTTAATTTAAATTCATATCCCAAAAAAAACCCTTTTGTTTTCTTTTTTTAAAAGCAAAATTTTTTTAAAAGCCTTTAATTTTATTATATATATATATATATATATATATATATATATATATATATATATATATATATATATATATATATATATATATATATATATATATATATATATATATATATATATATATATATATATATATATATATATATATATAGTGTGTCCCGCTTTTTTATGAATACATCCTGATATTTCAGTTATTAATAATACGATTTTCTTTAAATTTTATTGGTGATTTTATGTTACAAAATTGAAGTTTTTGGCATTGTGAACACTTTTATTTGCCATTGGCGTGCAGTCTTAAAGGGTAAAAAAGACTTGATTTTTGGCAAAGTATATTAGGGCTTATTTTAAATAAGTTTTTTCTGTTAGATTTAAAATTAGCATCCCCAAAAACCCCTTAATTCATATTTAAATAATCTTAAGAACTGATTTTAGCAGGAAAAAAATATTTATTTATTTTGCCACTTTAAAAGAAACCTTTATTTAAAACTATTATATACAAATTCAATTATTTCAGTTTTCTGTATTTTTAATATAACCGTCTAAAACAATACACTTTTTAAAAATTCTTAAAGTTTGGGAAGTAAATTTTTGACTAACCAGAACTAATTTTTTCATGTAGTTTCCTGTCAGGAAATTACTCACCCAACTTTAAGAAAAGTGAATGTAACTTTGGGAAGAATTGTTGAGAAGTGCATTGGTTTAGAAGGTAGTTTGCACATACAGAAATCTAAATAAATGTTATTTGTAATTTTAATATAATAGTTTTCAATAAAGGATTTATTAAAAAAAGTGACAATTTTTTTTTAAATCAGCTGTTAAAAATATAAATTAAGGGGTTTTTAGGGATGCTGATTTTAAATCTGACAAAAAAAATAATTAAAATAAGCCCTAATTTACGTGTCCCAAAAAATCAAGTCTTTTTTACCCCCCAAGACCGCACGCCAATGGTAAATAAAATAAGATAAGTTTTCTTTAAATAAACCCATTAAATAATATTTAGCCTATTTTGTTTGCCAGGGACGGACTAGCTCTGACACAGTAATAGCAATTTTTTTAACACCCTGTATGATAAAGGCTTAGCAATATTATTTTTGGATAGCTTATACCTTAAACTAAAAAAAAGGTATTCTAAATAAATATAAATCAACTGTTAACGAGAAATAAAATATTATGGTTGGTATTTTTTTTACATCATACAGGGTGCTTTTTAATTGAACGTCAATATTTATGAAGGCCATTTTTTGGTCCATTTTAAGAAGAAAACTTTATATGAACGTATGTCCTAAACGTCTTAACTTTTGAGATACCGGATGGTAAAATTTTTAAAACAAATCATTTATTAATAATATCTGTAATACCATATTAGATATTTTAATAAAATTTGGCATACATGTACTATGTATCAAGAAGCATTTTTTAGTGTACCATATAGTAATAGAAATTTTGCCAAGTTGAAAATATTTAAATTTTGTAGCAGAACTTAAAGAAATTGATAGAAAGCATTATTTTGAACAAATATAAAGAATCATATTTTTCGATATCAGTAAAAAATTTCCAGATAAAAACAATTTTTTGTAGAAAATTCTTTTTTTGAAGACCTGTATCTGAAATACCTTTAAGCGCACTCTTATGAAAACTTACACAAGGAAGTTTCTAAAAGTGCTTAATAAGAATGTCATATTAGGTATATTCCAAAAAAAATCGCCAAAATAAAAATTTCGAAAAATCGACCTATACTTTGCCCCTACATACGCCTATGGCGAATTTCAAGTGTGTGTCGACAAGGTCACATTTGGGGTAGTTATCAATTACCAAGATTTCATATGAATCGCACAAGTAGTTTCTAAGATTTAAGGCTGGCTCCATAAAAACTGCGACACACTGTATATATAAAGCAAATGAATTTATTTTTGAAATTTTGCATCTGATAAGTGTTGATTTTTTTAGATTTTCTATTAATGAAAATATAACATCTCAGCACGTCAGAAACTGGCGTCGAGAAAACCCCGAAAATTAATGACGTTAAGAAAATACTTTACCAAAGTGAACATGTGGTTCCCAATATCAGTCTATAGCATTATACTGCCCTATTTTTACAATAACACTTGCAACAGAATATTGTACTAAAGAATGCTGGAAACCCAAGGAAGTTTAAAGGTGTATGGAAGCCCAATGCTATGGCCCATTTGATCAAAAAATGTCCAGCCCAGTATGAAAATAACTGTCAGAGTTGGCCCCGCCGATTTTGCGCAATAACGAAATTCCACGAAATAATTTAATGTGTTGCCTACTTACACACTGATAAATCAATGTGTAGTTAGGCAGCACATTATACTTTTATGAGAGCCGTATTAGTTTCGATTGTTTTACTTTGTGTGATTATATTTTGTGGTTGCAGAAGTTTTTTGGATTGATAAAAACCTTCTTATTTTAGTGATTAGTGTTTATCATATTGTGACCATAAATTTGTGTTTATTGTTTGTTACTTATATAATCGTAGCAAAATGACTAGAGGTTGTATGGTTTTGTCTTGCAAATTTAAGAGCCCGGCATTTTTTACTTTAGGTAAGTATTTCTTATATTTAAATTAGGTTCTTCTTATAAGACGTAACGTTAGGTAACCGAATAAATAATAATATATCAATTATGAATAATAGAAAATGAAAATTTCATAGGAAATAGCAGTGAGAAAAGTAAGGCAATCTTAACTATCTTTTAGATGATTTCCACAATGTTTGTGTATTTCTGTGAATTATTAAAAAGAAATAAGGTTTACATTTAGGTACTTTTATTTCATTTAATAATTTAGTACATTCTTTTAAAGGATCAAAATTATTAATTACTTGGCAGACCAGGCAAATTTTAATATATACAAGTCCCTCTAATTGAATGAAAGAAAGTACAATTTTATGTTAAAGTTCCTTTTTGCTTTTTCTGTATTTGTTTAAAAAAAAATTAGATTTTTGGTTTCTTAAACTTACATTATCAACTTTTTAAGCTAGACATACTGTAGACACATAATATTTAACGGATTAACGGTTGCTGTTACAATGGATATTTAGGTACCAAAGGTTACTAAACATTTTTAACCACTGTTATTCTGTCTCATGAATGTTTGTTATTAGTGAAAAGTATATGCCTAAAAAGCAGTTATAAATTTTTTACTTTTTAATGTACAACCACAATCTTGGGATTAGATTAAACTCATTTACACTATCTTGCCCTTCTTTTATCACAAAGTTGGTGATAAGTACATGAAACTATCATACGATGTTTGAAATTTATTTTAAAAAAATCGTGTTTTTATTTATTTACAAAGATTTTTGGTAAAAATACAAAACTCCCAAAAATATCGACCATTTAAATAGAAGGCTGTAAAGTGGCGCCATCTATTCTTTCCATATTATATCAGATGATATAAAATCCAATACAATAATTTTAAATATTCTATGGTAGTATCGTTTAATAACCAACAATTTTGTGCAAAAAATAAAAAAAGCAGTGAATGCTTGAATTTGACATTTGATGATGTCAACTTTATAGATAGTAACAAAGAATTATAGAAGTCCGGCTCTGACCTACTATTCATTGCGCAACCTCCGCGGGGCCAATCCCCCTATTCCCGCTGCCCTGCACGCCTGGACAATTTTGTTCTACAGTATTGGGCTTCCATACACCTTTAAACTTCCTTGTGGAAACCTTATTTGGCAGTGAATAAAAAAATGTACCATTCAATTTTCGGCAACAAATGTATTTTTAACAGGACGGTTGTTTAGCACATTGCGCTCATGAGGTAATAGAATGGCCATAGATAAGAATGGTTTAACCTTGGATCTGGTCCAATAGGGATTGATACAAATGATGCAAGAACCCCAAATAGCCCCCAAGAAGCACACCTTTACCATGGCCAATTATATTTCTATGGAACCAGTTAAAACAAATTGCTTCTGCAATATCAAATAATATTTCGTTTCGCTAAATCTATTTTATACATAAATATCCTTTTCCAGTAAATAATAATAATATTTAAAAATATGCTTGTAAAATTAAATAGTTAGTCTTATTCTTTAGGGGAATTCTAATTCAAAAATAAATTAAAGTCCATTATAGGTTTTCTTTTATGCTTTGAGCTAATTCTAATAAAATATTAAAAGATACACATTTGCGATTATTTATATCAACATCGTTAAATCAATAATGAACTTGTAAATATTATCAATATCGTCATGTAGAAACAAATTACTGTGAACGAAACGGAAGGGAAGGACGGGCCACGTGGAAACCACGTCATTTCTGACGTGGCCTGGTTTTAGATGTTATTGAAAAACTATTTTTAAAATAATTTATTTTTATATATTATACTTACTAACAACTGACTGAATAATAGGCATTTTATGCCTTTGTGCTATTTTATTTGCTTTCTTTTTTAAATATACAGTATGTCCACGGAAAAGGTGTTGAAGAGAAAACACTTTTTTATTTTCGATTTTATCGAAAAAAGCTACTCTTGATAAAAAATTTTGCTACTTCTAAGAGTAAGATTGGCATAGAAACATTTAACATATTTTATACGCGGTATTCAGAAAACTGAAAAAACTTTAAATGGTTCAAGAGTCAAGTGCATTTATTTGAGAAGATATGGAAATAAGTTACTAGGAAAAGTTGTTCAAAAGTAAAAGATAGTTTCTAAAACTAATTTTCAAAAAAAAACCGGCCTACTTTTATTAATTTGTAATAAAAATTATTTTAATATTGATTAACTAATTCCAAATTAACAACTCATTATTGTAATAGTAGGCATTGATAGTGACAAGCTTTATTGACACTTTGCTTTTGTAATTCATTAGCCGCAGTAACGTCTGTCAGCTTTAAATGCTTACTTAACAGCAAAAAATTTGATAATATTAATATTAAATATTTAAATTGATATTAAAATAAATTTAATTACAAATAAATAAAAGTAGGCCGATTTTTTTGAAAATTGGTATTAGAGACTACCTTTTAATTTTGAACAACTTTTCCTTGTAACTTATTTCCATATCTTATTAAATAAATGCACTTTACTCTTGTACCATTTTAAGTTTTTTCAATTTTCTGAACACAGCGTATAATATATGTTAAATGTTTCTATCCCAATCTTATTCTAAGAAGTAGCAAAATTTTTTATCAAGAGTAGCTTTTTTCGATACAATCAAAAATAAAAAAGTTTTTTCTCTTCAACACCTTTTCCGTGGACATACTTTATATTTGTTATTATGCCACGCATCACCGCGTTGCGATTTAAGCTTAATCAAATGCACCCTAAACTCTAAAAACCTAAATAATTCGCGTGATAGAAAAAATTTTGTAAAATTTTATTTTATATTACCACTGTAATAAAAAAAATGCAGCTACTAAAAAGAAGAAGAAAAACAAAAACCAAATGGCTTAGATATACCGTGTGGTGCGTCACCGAGCAGAACATAGGAAATCTATTAGCAGGTATGGTGGATTTTAATGAAACACGGTAATTGTAAAAATAACTTTTTTTTTTTTTTAGAGCCGTAATTTTATGTGTCTTTTAGCCAAGACCTATCTTATGACTGACTTGTTGGTGTGTGTTGTATATCTTAACTTAAACATAACACTGATACAAAACTGTTGACTAATATAAAGAGCGGGACTTAAAAGAACCCGACTAAAAGCTTTACTAGAAGCTAACTTTATGACTAAACAATCATAAAGATTACGAATATTATTTTGCAAAACAACCCCCTCAAATATATGAGTTTGAAATTTTATTTTTAGGTTTGGGAATTAAAACGATGATCAACATTTGTTGCTTGGGCTGGGGAAAAACCCCAAAAAAACCTAACAGACCCTGAAAACTTTAAATTATTAAACAATAGTTTAAAATAATAAAAAAAAAATGTATCATTTCTTTTTTTTTTGCAATCCCTTTTTTCCCCAGTCCCTTGAACTTTGGGTGGCAATGATTTTGTCAGTAGATAAAGCCTCCTGGTTACCTGTGGGCAAATATTTTAGGCAACCTTGTTCTCTACTTGTTCGTGAAATGGTTTTTAAAGTCGATATGTTTAGAACGTTTGTGATTTACTGGATTATTTGCCATTCATACAACTTTGATTATCTTCGTATAAAGTTATTGGTTAAAACATATGAATTAATACTAATTAACAAAGATCAAAGATAAAGCTTCCTTTATAGCCTCAAATAAGAGTATTCACCCTCTGTTGATGACGTTGTACTGAATTTTTGCCGTGTAATCCATGTTACTGTACAACTTTCATAATTTAAATAAACAACCTGTTGTACTTCGGGATCTAATTCATTATTTGCCCAACCCCGGCATAAACATAGCCTTTAAGTTTATAATTTTCATTACGTTATATACCAATTTCATATTAATCGTTCCTTTTAATATCTCAATATTTTTAGACATAACCATAGTTTTTTGTTGTTTTGGTTTGATATCTGTTAATAGATTTCCCGCTGTACAAAAACCGGACGGTAATAGCATTTAATTAAACAGCCAATTAAATTTACAAGGTGCTTTTAAAACATCCTCTAAGTTTAATGCTTTATAATTTAATTTACAGGCAATGGGGTACTGACAGGGTTGCAGTTACTCATTTTAAAATTTTTTGTAAAATTGATTTTAAATATGTGGTCTGATCAAGTGAAATTTCAAAATTTTGACCTATTTATTCTTATGCCTAGAAAATAATTAATTTTTTTTAAATCAATCATATCAAATTGTTTCATTAAAAACCCTTTTTAAAATTATTCATTGTATTTATATCTTTAGTTGCGATAACTAAATCATCAACGTATAAAAGAACAAAAATTTTTTTATTTAAATCCCCTTTGTTTAAGAAATATAAACAATTGTCCGATGACGAATTTACAAACCCTTTTTTTCAACAATATATTATGAAAGATTCATACCAGCATCGGGTATGCTTTTAAAACCCTATAAAAATTTTTAATTTACAGACCACATTTTTTTTTAATAGCAACAGTCAGGCACCCGCATATAAATATTTTCTTTTAAGGTTCCATTAAGAAATGCTGTCTTAACATCCATTTGATGAATTAACAGCTATACTGATTTCAACGCAACATACACCGAAATGAACTTAAAACGCGCAACTGGTGCGAAGGTTTCATCGTAATCTAATATTTTTCTTTGACTAAAACCGCGCTACTAAACGAGCTTTATACTTACAATTTCCCTTACGTCGCCTTTATTGTAAACACCATTTACAGCGACAATATTTACATTATTTGGCTTTTTTTTACGAACGTCCACGTTTTTTTTTGCTCTAATGATTTTAGCTCATCTTTAATGGCTTTTTTCACTCAATTCTACACGAACTTTTAGCTACATTGATAACATTGTGGAATGTCTTTTTTAACATTAAATTAGCTATAAAAAAATTATTGATTTCAAAATTATCCCCCTTTATAGGATATTATTGGTTTATCGTTTAATCTTTCACTCCTTCTTTTATCATGTGTATTATTTAATTTCCTCAGTTTATTTGAGGTACACGGACTTTCATTATCACTGATTGAAACTCATATGCAGGGACATCTTTTTCAGAGGATGTTTGACCTTGGAAAAGAATTTTTTAGGAACATCCTTTACAGAGGATGTTTGACCTTGAGTGCAAATTTCAGGGACATCCTTTACAGAGGATGTTTTACCTTGAGTAATTTTCAGGGACATCCTTTACAGAGGATGTTTTACCTTGAGTTTCAATTTTCAGGGGGAAACCTTTTCAGAGGATGTTTGACCTTGAGTGCAATTTTCAGGGACATCTCTTTTATTGAGGTTTGTTTGCACTTTTATTGTCCGTTTTATCAAGGGGGATATTATCTACAGATTTACCATCAGCAACACCCCCCGCGATAAATTATCTGTACCTGTTGGTACATTTTTATCTGTATTTATGTTATTACTTATTTGCCTACCAATTTTGAGCAGATCATCAAGTTCTAATCTTGATGTTTTATATGTAATTTCA
This sequence comes from Listronotus oregonensis, assembly GCA_019359885.1. Lineage (NCBI taxonomy): Eukaryota > Metazoa > Arthropoda > Insecta > Coleoptera > Curculionidae > Listronotus > Listronotus oregonensis. The sequence goes on from JAHBCN010013962.1 coordinate 11,236, forward strand.
TCAAAAATTACATCACGTGCAATTATAATTTTTTCCGATTTTACATCGAAAATTTTATACCCGTTTGGCACATAACCTACAAAATTCCCTTAAATGATTTACTATCAAATTTAGTTCTTTTTGTTTTATTATGTATATATGCTGTGCAGCCAAATATTTTTAAGATTTCCTAATTTTGGCTTTGTATGCCACATTTCGTACGGTGTTTTATTTAATTTTATCGCTTTTGTTGGCGACTATTCACTAAATAGGTTGCAGTTAAAATTGCCTCGCCCCAGAAGCGTTTATCTAAACTCGCACTGTGTACCATTGCACGCGCTTTTCGGTTAAAGTCCGATTCATGCGCTCAGCCACTCCATTTTGTTGGGGAGTGTATGGCACAGTAAGATGATGTTATTCCGTTTTGTTTACAGAATTCCTTCATTTCGCCAGATAAATATTCTGTACCATTATCACAATATAAATTAACTAACTTTTAAATTAAAATGTACTTCACCTTTTGCAACGTAATCTTTAAAATAAATAAAAACTTCTGATTTCTTTGACATCAGATAAGTTACGGTATAATGAGTATAGTCATCAATAAAGTTTACAAAATAATTTTTATTATCTATTGTAGAAGGTGTTATGAGCCCACATACGTCCAGAATGTACAATAAATAGAGGTTTTTGTATATATTTTTTATCTTTTATTTTGGCGAAAGGAAAACGTGTTTGTTTTCCGTTAATACATGCTTCACATAATGAATTAATAGGATTTACATGTTTTAAACAAACACTATCATAAGCTAGTTCCTTTACTTTAAGTTTAGAGAATTGATCTTTACTGATGTGGCCTAATCGCTCGTGCCACATTTTATTTTTATTAATATTAATTTCAGCCACGTGACCTGCAGCCCGTGCTGTATTAAACGCATTTTGTATTATTAATTCTATAATATACAAATTATTTATGCGCTTACCTTTAATCAGTGTCGTATCCCCTTTCTTGATCTCCACATTTCCGTTCTCTGTGAATATCACTGACATTCCAGCTTCTTGGATACGCCTCACTGAGATGAGATTTGCTGGCACATTGCTGCTGTAGAGTACATTTATTAACTCTCCGCTCTAACCAAGGGTTGTGTTGACTTTTATTTTTCCAATATGGGTTGCCTCGATGACAGTCCCCTTTTTCGCCACAGTTATGCAAGTGGTTCCACCAGCTGTTCATAGGTCGTAAAAAGTTAAAGATCTTTATTATGTGCTCCGTTGCACCAGAATCCAACACAAAGCTTCCTGAGCCGTCATTCCCGTAATTTGAACTGCTATTGCCCATCATAAAAGCAAATGATTTGTTAACCACGCTGTTGAAGCACTAGGATCCTGATTGTTTCTTTTTATATTTGTCTTGCATTTTAATACTTTGTTTGTAAAAATAACAATCACGTTTAAGATGGTTTTCCTGCCACAATGGAAACATTTTGGAATTGGTTTATTTTTAAAGATTTTCGTTGAAAATTTATCCTTCGGTTTCCATTTTGATTTGTATTTGTAGTACGAAAATAGTTTTAATTGCAGCTTTTACTGGCGCATAAGTTGAGGGTAATGAGTTTAGCATATACCAAACTTTGTGGTCTCACTCACTTTCATACCACAGGCAGTCAAATCACGCACACCATTTCTTCAATTTCCAACATGTGCCTTTTATTGATGTTCCAGGCTTTAATTTGCAATTAAATAGACGATCCTGAACACATAATTGTGTAGTACCTTTTTACATGCGTACAAACCATCAAATTTTTCCAAAATTTCTTTAGCTGTTGCTCGACCTGGTGGTAATTGTGACAGAATAATATCATCTAGATATTCAATTAATGTCCCTCTTGCAAATCGCTCCCATTTTATCCATTCCTCACCTAAGTGTGTTGGTGGAGCTTCCTCAAGCCACTTTACTAGCACCTTCTTGTTCAATTATTTCAGTCAGTCTAAATTTCCACATTAAATAATTTTCACCATTAAATAGTTTTAAATTTCGTTTCATCATTTGACGCACCGCCACTGGCCATTGTTTTTATTTAGCACTTTTTAATAATGTCTCGAATTACAATCACTCGCGATCAAATACCGTGCCTGGTCCATAACCTATTAGCAGGTATGGTGGATTTTAATGAAACACGGTAATTGTAAAAATAACTTTTGTTTTATTTAGAGCCGTAATTTTATGTGTCTTTTAGCTAAGACCTATCTTATGACTGACTTGTTGGTGTGTGTTGTATATCTTAACTTAAACATAACACTGATACAAAACTGTTGACTAATATAAAGAGCGGGACTTAAAAGTAACCGACTCAGCTTTACTAGAAGGCTAACTTTATGACTAAACAATCATAAAGATTACGAATATTATTTTTGCTAAGCCAACAAAATCCCATGTAAATTTTAAGGGGGTTAATTATTGGCTCCCCCGTACATTTTACAAAAAAAATGTAAGATAACTTTTTAAAGAGACCAACCCAACAAACCCTCGTGCCAAGTTTTAAAAAATTTTAATAGGCGAATCTTGAATTATTCAATTAAATGTAATTGTAAAATTACCAAATTTTCGGTTCACGTAATACCAAACAGACATCAGCCACCAGCAAAGAATTTGTTATAAGGCTTTGTCAAATATGACGTACAGCCGAATACAAGGAATGTTTTTTTTTCGTTTCATCAACCATTAAGGTGCGTTTAGACCTGAGCACGCACGCACTGATCCACCGCGAATGCTCAAGTGTAAACGGTTATGCGCGCACGCTCACGCTGTGTGTTTCTATGCGCGAATAGCTTCGGCGCGATCCGCCGGCTGTCGGTCTCGATGCGATGCTCAAAAGAATTAATTGGTTCGCGAACGTCCAGTTTGAACAGGTTGGGACTGGTGGGAGTATCTACGAACACGTACTTCAACGGGCGAATTAGTTTAATTTGAAAATGAAGTGGAGTAACACCAAAGTTTTGCTTCTATTGCAAGAATTCGAAAAACTTCCTATATTATGGGATGTGAGGAACCAAGAATATTACTCTAAAACAAAAAAACAAAATGCTTGGCAAGCACTTGTGGATAATTTAAATATTGCAAATTTAGTGTGCAGAAGCACAAAAAAAGATAAAAAGTCTCATGGGATCATTTCGCCGTGAAAAAAGTAAAATTAGGGCCAGCATTGGAACTGGAAAAGGTATGTACATGCATATGTATACCGGGTGTTGCTCTGCAGGCGGTACAAAGAAAATCACATGTAAATTTTCAAGTAGTAAAATATTGGCTCTCCTAATTATTTTAGACAAAAATGTTATTTAGATATTTTGAGGGGCACAAAGAGTTGTACCCAATGTGCAAGCTTGGGCTTTTTTCAGGCAACAGTTTACGAATTATCTGCTAAAATATGTTTCCATATTAGTAACTTATCATGCATAGATGTAACTTAATAATATAAACCAGACACATTCAACAGTGACATGTCAATCATAATTCCTAGTGTATCAAAAATGGTAAGTTTTTGCTCGTGTTTTTATTATGTGCGATTTACTGCAGGGTGCATAAAATTTACTAAAATGGGAACACATTTTAGGGGTTAGTTCTTAACCAGTTGGCTGGCTTAACCAGTTTCTTTCACGAAGCACTTCCAATAGGGCTTGACAAACTTCAGGAATAATGAAAGAGAATATTTTGAGACTCTGAAAAGATATTGTAAGCTGCTGTAGGAGTCTCCAGTTGCCAAGAAACGCAAAGTCAGTGCTAGACGTTCTTTTGGTGATATTGACTTTCTATAATTTGTATCCATTTTAATAATTTTGGGAGTTATCAAACTAAGCAGATATTCGAAGTCAGTTTTTGTCATTTTTGTAAAATTTCGAAATTGATCATAACTGTTATCTGCCACTGTCGCGTAATAAAGTATTTTATCTGTTGCGTAAAGATTGAGTTTGCCACCAAAGACGAGGTCTACGTTTACGAGCTTCTTTCTTTTTTATCAAATTATACATTAAAATAAATGCACCCGCCATGATTTCATCGTCGTCTTCCATTATTAACACACTCCTGCGAACAACTGGATCAGCTTGTGCGTCGAAATATACATAAACCTATTTAAACGCTTTTTGCAAACGCAAACGAATGCGTGCATGGATGCTCACTGCGTACGTACTCAGGTCTAAACCCACCTTTACATTAGAGTAAAAGACACGCTAACATTATTTTTTACCAAACTTTTTATTTAATTTAACAATTAAGTTTAACTATTAACAATTATGACTATCGATTATTAAAAAAATATTCTTATCATACTAGAATTTAATTAAACCAATAGCAGTATCTAAAATATTTTAAATTTATTTTCCCATCAAGCCTATCTGGTCCATTTCAACCATTAAACGTATTGTCAGTACATTCCAGTCCAAAGCCATCGCAATAAATAATTGTAAATGTTTAACTCAGAAGATCAAAAATAGATCCAAAAAAAGAGAAAACTGAACTTTTTTAAAAATAATAGAGAATTACATAAAAACATTAATTAATAAAATGTTCAAACAACCCCCCATTAACAGCTAAACAATATCCCAACCGATCATAAAATTCATTTCTAACGTTGCTAACTTTATATTGCGAAATTTTATTACATTCTAACGAAATAGCGTTTTGTAGCTGGTTTAGATTCTCAAATTTTACACTTTTATAAATGACACTTTTTAAGTGACCCCACAGAAAGAAGTCATTCGGTTAAAGATAGGTGACCTGGCTGGCAAAGTATCCGGTACCGTGGACCAATAATATTGCCGTTAAAAGCATTTTCCAGGTACTCTCTAACCATACGGGCATTATGGGCGGGCAACCATCCATTTGGTACCAGATCATTTGATCTTCCCGAACAACTTCTTCCAAGGTGGGTTCAATTTGATTTTGAAATAAGTCCAAATAGGTTTCTGCTGTCAGGTTATAGTCCATAAAAAAGAGTCCAATGGTATGGTGTCCGATAATTAACACGAATACATATGTTTTTGGGGGATATTGTGTCCGAGTATGAACAAAGCGATGTTCATTTTCTTGGCTCCAATACCGGCAATTCCGAACATTTGATTCATTGCTGAGGGTGAATGTATATGCATCGGTAAAACAAATATTTCTGAAAAAAATCCTATCGTTATTTGCTCTTTCCATCATTTTAAAACAAAATGCCATTCTTCGCTCTTCATATCCTACCTGCAGCTCATTTGAATTGGATCCAACAGCAAGACAAGTGTAACTATTACTGAGAATTAGACTTTTTATTCTTTAAATCGGTCTTGTGTCAACGTGAAAATTATAAGTGGTCTGGTGAAAACAACCTGCTGTAGGCACCCATATGAAAACACTCGCTTTTGACAGAAGATGTATCGGATGCCAACGGGTGCCAACGCCAACCCGTTGGCAACCACAGGGAAAAACCCATTTTGGGAAAAACCAATATTTCCTATAATATTTTAAGGCCCAAGCGCTCACCCGAGTACGGCATTGTAGGCCCGTTGCCGTAAAATTACATACAAAATTTTACATTATTTCGGACATCGGATGCATAAGATCCCGACTTAAACGGGACACTTAGCAACCCTACTTGTTTTTCTAACTATAGTTTTTACCGACTGGCCTACACTTTCCAATGACGTAGCGCTCAGTCCTTAAAGCTTTTGGGAGTTGTTGGAAAACCCCGTTTTGAGACATAAACCCTCTAACTTCCTTACAAAAAATACTACTCAAGTATATTTTGTTTTACTTGAAGTACTTTTAATTACTTCAAATACTTTTATGTACTTCAAGTACTTTGGACCCTTCCCAAATCTTTGGCGTTAAGGATAACCCCTTATGCCCTGCGAATATGGCGACGTCAATCATATCCTGTTTAACTGTCAACTCCACCAAGAACAAATAAATACATTTATAAATTATCTACTTTCTAATAACTTTTCGCTGCCAATATGGCTCCCAGAAATTTTAAAAAGCAATAATCCGACAGTGATTGTTACTCTTGGGAAATACTGTCAAGAAATAGGCCCCAATATATAGATTTTTTCATAATTAATTAGTAGTATAGCCTAAATCTTTCCTTTATGTTTTTTTTTCCTTCTTCTTGTGGTCCTCTTTGTGTGTCTTGTACTAAAAGTCATCCTGACGGATCCCAGGATGTGAAGCGGGGTCCTTGTCCATATGTGTTTAGGATTTTACATATTAGAGTAAACTATTTAGATCGCGTGGCCTAAACCTTTAGTTTTTAAAGCCCCCAAATAACCCCCAATTCTAAAAAAAAAAAAGTACTTTGGGTTTTTACTTCAAGTACTTTGGTGTACTTCAAGTACTTTGTTTTACTTCAAGTACTTTGTTTTATTTCAAGTCCTTGGTTTTACTTCAAGTACTTTGGTTTACTTCAAGTACTTGGATTTACTTCAAGTAAAATACTTGGGTAGTACTTCAAGTACTTTTTCAATTTACTTGAAAATGCAAGTACATTTTAATGAATACTTGGTACTTGAAGTAATTTTTAAAAAATCAAAAACTTGGTACTTGTACTTGAAGGACTATTTAAGAGTACTTTGACAGCTCTGCGCCTAGAGTATATTTTGAGTATTAATGGTAACTAACAAGAAACCGAGTTTCTGATTAGCGGAAACGTGTAGGTTTAAAATTTTCATTAAAAAATAAAGTTTTTTATGTTATTTTCTATTGGTTAAATATAAATGCATAAGCAAATAAATTTATTTTAGATTCCAATGAATCATTCACCTTTAAATAAAAAACACTGGAAATAGTTATTAACATGTCCTTTAAAGGTATTAAATAAATAATTAATATGATATGAAAATTACAGGAAAATAAATTAAGTAAATTCAAATAACCAGTTACATCTGGTTTAAAAACCTACATACCTACTTCTTGCATTGAATCGAAAAAAACCTGTCAACGGTACTTTCCTTATTGTTAATGCGCCTTTTAATAACATTATCGTTTCATCTAAACAAAATTTCCATAAACTATGTCGCTGTAATATATAATGGATATTTAAACATTACACCGGCACACAAAAAATAAAGTGGTGCGTTTGACCAGACCCATCCATCTACAGTGTGACCCAAATTGGGCCTACATGTGTTGGTAACTCGGGAACCATTAGAGCTACAGTGTTGGTTAAATAAGGAAAGTTTTAGACAATTTAATTGCAAAATTAAATCTGCTTTCAGATTTTATTTATCTTTTATGGTTTTTGAGATAATTAAGAAAAACCAAAATGGTGCATTTTTACTTTTGCCTGTAGCTCGCAAACTATCAATTTTACGGTTTTAAGATTACTACATTATTAGAACACTTTTTTAAGAAGATTTTAATTTAAGTAAAAATATTTTTCTAACTTTATTTGTTTTTGAGATATTTACCCAAACTTTGGATTTTCATACGGACGCCATATTGGATTTTTACATTTTTGAAAAGAGCTTTTCATTGATGTATCACAAGTCTAGGTTTTCAGATTGCTTAAGCTCTTAAAACGATAATTTTTGTTTATTTGATAGTAGGCTTAGACTAGACTGCGTAATGGCCGCCCCGTTTCATAAAAAACAAATGATACGCATCCGGAGCGGCATTAACCTAACCATAGACATTTAAGATTCTTAGTGATGAACTTGTTACCCTATGGATCTTTTGTGAGAGCGAAATTCAAAACTTATACAAAAAAAGTGATGCTTTTTGCAAAAATTAATACTTTCCAATATTACCTTTAACTGATAATAATTAAACACAACTGTAAAACAAAAATGTATTAGTAAACAAGAAAATAAAATCACAGTTCATGTCTTCCTCCATTTCCACACATTTCTCGCATTTTTCCAACACCTTGCGGGTTACTCGGCCTAACGTGTTTCGGTTGATGGAAGCAAACACATCCCGTACCCTGTGTTCTAGTTCCAGACTAGTTTCGGGTGGAGAAAACTCGTACACCTCATTTTTTGCGTGTCCCCATAGGTAAAAATTAGGGGGTGTGATGTCCGGTGATCTAGCAGGCCAAGCAATTGGCCCATTATTAGAGATTATGTTGTCATTAAAGGTATTTCTAAGGACCTCCATCACCTCCCTGGTACTGTGCGCTAGACATCCGTCTTGCTGGAACCACAAATTATTCATTTCATTTGGCGGAACTGTATTTCTAATGGCCGGTAAAATCTGTTCTTGCAGGAGTAGCAAATACCTATTTCCATTCAGAGTTTCTTCAAAAATAAATGGTCCAATTAAACGGTTGTCTATATCAGAAAAATAAATGTTTTATCTAATTGTGAGACGGAAATTAAAGGTGCATTTTAAATTACCTATGATGCCACACCAGACATTAAAGCCAAACCTTGTTTGTAGCCGTTTTTCTTCTAAATTATGTGGATTTTCTGTATCCCAGCAGTGATAATTGTGCCTATTAAAAATTCCACAATTTGTAAACCGGGTTTCGTCTGTCCAGAGAACCTTGGATTGGAAATTGGGTATCTGTTGACATTTAGTAATAAACCATTGACTAAAGGTGATTCGTCTATTGAAATCATTCCCCTGAAGACCCTGGACAATACGTGGTTTGTATGGATGAAAACGGTGATTTTTTAAAGACCGATGCATAGATGACTTAGGAAATGTTGTCTGTTCTTCCACTTTTCTAACCGATGTTGTGGGATCATCTCTAACGTTTTCCATTATAATTGCCTCTCTTGCTTCATTATTTTTTGTATAAGTTTGGGATTCGGTTTCACAAAAGATCCATAGGCTAACAAGTTCGTAACTAAGAATCTAAAATGTCTTTGGTTAGGTTGTTGCCGCTCCGGAAATTGTTCTGTGCTGCAGCTTCTGTATTTCTGTTAGATTTAAAATAAATTTCTAGCATATCCACCTTTTCATCATTGGAATAATTAAGAGCCATTATTGTAAATACTTAAAATAACCAAAACTTGAGATTTTGTTGAAGGCGTTTCTAAACGAGAAATAAGATGCACGCTAATTTTGACATTTACATTATTTAAATTATAAGATGCGTATTATTTGTTTTTATGAAACGGGCGCATAGCAGCGGTCATATATCAAAAAACAAAAAAACCGAAATCGTTGGTCTCAATTTTTAGGGATTGCGAAAAACTTACGAAAATTTAAAAAATATTAACGAAAGTATAAATTTGAATTATTACAGGGACTTCGATTTAGATTTATCTTTGTTCCGTTGCCATATGACTCTAGAGCTTTCCCCGCTATTTATAGCTGCAGTCAATGAACAACAAAAAAACGTCAACTTATTAACAAAACATGTTATCAATATTAAATCCTATTGATGCCCTATGAAATACTATTACTTTCCAATGTTGTTATTGTGATTACGCTAGCTGACAGGCCGTAAGACGGAATAGCATTTAGGATAATCAAAGTTGTTGACAACAGAATCTACAGGATGTCTCTTTAACTGTCTTCAAACGGAGTAATACTTTGTAACACGAAAGTATATAAGTCATGTATATATAAGTACATTGTTCTCGAATTAATCTATACATAGTATGAATATAGTAATATAAGTTTGTCGATATTCTGCATGTTTCATATAGAACATATGCCAAATCATGAATATATTACATGGGTGCAACAGGTGAAACACGTTTATAATGTCAAATATATTTGTTCCGAAATTTATATATGAACATTTTGCATATATCCATAATACACTCTTAAATATAAGTCTAGTCATAGTCCGTGTTTATAAGAATTTCACGAATTATAAATATATTAGCCTGAAAAATGATCCGATAAGAAAATTGAATATAGTAATACGCGAACTGATGTGCTGTCATCAGATTAAACACGACATTAAAATCAACTAGCCTGAGTGACCGAGAAAGGTTGTGTAAACGCGACTGATGGCATGTCATCAACATATAAACACGACACCAATACGTCAATTATTACGGCACTAACAGTCCTTTTTTAGGATCGCATGCAGTTCTTGTTTCGCACAATTTTATTGCGATGAACTTGAAGAATGTTAAAAATGGGAGTTGCTCACCTACTAAGAGAAAATACATAAGTGCCGGCTCGTAGACTCGATTACATCAGCAATAAACGTTTATGAAAACCTGTTATAGAAGTATATACCTACTAACAAGATTAAGTTTGCGTTTAATGACCCTTTTATTTTTCTTTTTGGGTGCTTTGCTAGGCTTGCGTTCAAATGTCAGCAGTGTTTGCTGTAGCAAATAGGGTATTTTCACTCAATTGATATTGATAATGTTGTGTGTAAAAATTAAAAGTAGAAACACAATTAAGCAAAACCTGCTAAATAACACGGAAAAATACAAACCCCTTACTTTTCTATTTAAGGTTTATTTATCATTGTAATTTAAATAGCCCGCCACTCCCCTAACCAATCAAATTCAACATGGATGCCAAGTCTGTTTAGGAACTATCGATATCGACAATCGTATCGATTTTAACAAAATGCTTTTTAGACTTTACACTAAAACACAGCCAGACTACCTAAATAGTTTCAATTGGAATAAAACATAAAAACTTGCATCAAAATGGTTTTCACAACAATAATAGGCATGTCCTTTGGGCATTTTCTCAATACCTACAGCAGCACACCAGGCTTTTCTCCTATCGTCTTGTTTTTGAAGAGAAAAGAATATTTTTGAAGATCCTAAACTCGGCCGGCTTCTGGTTTCGCAAATAATAACAATACACTTTTTTTCATTTTGAATAAAATAACGGATATTTACTCGTAAAAAGGGTTCATATCAAGGAAAGTTTGGCGATAATAATAACTATAGTAATAAATTGGAATATTTGGAAAGAACACACACTATTTACAAATTAGAAATTATTAATAAATATTAGAGGTTACAGGTTATACAGGTTGACATTGACAATATGACAATTGACAGGAAACGCCAACTTTGTAGATGTTGCGCATATCGATATTTGATGACAGGCGTATCGAATAACAAAAAGCTGACAACAAAGCAGAAATTCCACCAATAGAAAATTTAGGCCGTGACGTCACGGGCCTACAAAATTCAAACTTAAAATTGATTTTTAAGGCGTTTCCGGAGGCCAAAAAAATCGGGAAAAAATATTTTTGGCCTTTATTTTCATGTGGCTTTGCAATAAGCTAATAAAAAAAATCATTAAAAACGCCTATTGTATCCAAGAAAATTTGAAGGTTTATTCGATCAAAAAATGTCCGCCCACTATGAAAATAACTGTCATTAAGGGGCCGTTATGATTCTGCGCAGTAACACAATTCCACCAAATTTTGTAATGTTTCCTACCCACACACTGATAAATCAGTGTGTGGGTAGGCAACATATTATACTTTCGACAGAGCCGGAGTCCTGTTTTCATGTGCGACGACGCCGCGAGTATGAAACCATACGCGCCGCGCAGTATTAATTTCGATTGTTTTGCCTTGTGTGATTTTATTTTGTGATTGTAGAAGTTTTTTGGATTAATAAAACCTTATTATTACCTCATTATTTTAGTGATTAGTGTTTATTAAATTGTGACTATAATTTTATGTTTATAGTTTGTTACTTATGATATCGTAACAGTCATCCTTCCAGCTTCTACTAAATTAATGCTGGGGTACCCCAGAGCACCAACTATGTTTCTTCTTTACACCAACGATCTCTCTTTTACAATCAATCCTATTATTAGTTTTGCTGACGATAGTATCCTCCACTCTTATATTCAATTTCTATGCCAGCCTTTACTTGGAACCACCCCTTTTTAACCCTCAAGTACGTCCGAGGGCCGAAAAAATTCAAAATTAATTGATCCACCTCTCGCATCGGTATAAAATTTTATACGATCGTCTTAAAATCATAAAAAGCTGGAAAAATTATTTTTGGCGCGTGTACTCTTGGAACCACCGCTTTTCAATAAACGTCCGAGTGCCGAAAAAAATTCAAAATGAATTGACCCAGATTTCCTTGAAGGTGTTAACAATGTAATGGTTTCAATAACACTAAAATCTGGACTTCCATTGTCTTTATTTGTTAATTTTACACAACGTTTCGGGTTTGTGATGTATCTCCCAAACCCTTTTCAAGTGATCTAAAAAATATTCCTAAAGCTACGACTTAATATCCCTTGTCACCAAGCTTCCACTTTTTAGGTTCGAAGGGCCAAATTTAAATATGATTAATTGCTTAATTTTTTTTTTAAAATTTTATTGCTTTTGGGGGGGATTTTGGGAAA
>JAHBCN010013963.1:0-23533 GCA_019359885.1 Listronotus oregonensis
CAATATTATTGGTTTATCTGTCCAGTAGTTTTTTTTTGCCTTATAATATGCCGGGTGGTAAAACATTAAGTGCAATCGATAAACAGCAAATTATTGACTCAAGAAGCTGCGGAAAAACACAAAGAGCAATAACGGATATTATTGGTAGATCTCAAAGTGTTGTTAATTTTTTTTTAAGTTGGGAATCGAAAATTATAGTAAAAAGAAGCGTTCAGGACGTCCTTGTCGATTTTCCTCCACCGTAAAACGCACAGTTTAAGAGAGTTTAATTTAAATTGTGATCCAAGTTTAGTGAGGAAGTGGGCAGCTAAATCAAAACATTTTAAATATCAAAAATGTCTTAGTAAACCAGTCTTGACAACGAAACATAAAGTGAATAGACTTAAGTTCGCAGAAAAATATGTAACAAAAGGTGACTTTTGGCAACATGTCATATTTACTGATGAAAAAAAAAATCTTGATGGCGCCAATGGATGTAAGTATTATTGGCATGATTTGAGATTTGATAGAAAAATTATGCCTCGACAAATTCAAGGAAGAGGTTCAGTCATGGTCTGGGGTGGTATATGTGCGAACCTAAAAACAGAATTGGCATTTATTAATGGACGTATGACTGCTGTTGGTTATCAAGAAAAGTTACATGATTATCTTTTACCCTTTATTACACTAACTGAAGACGAAAACATAATTTTTCAACAGGACAATGCACCCATCCATGTAGCTGCAACTACAAAGCGGGGTTTCAAGACTTTGGTAGACAGTTATTAGAATGGCCAGCAGTTAGTCCAGATCTAAATCCAATGGAGAATGTCTGGGGGATATTAGCAAGGAAAATGTATGATCAGGAAAAGCCAACAATAAATAATGTTAGTAAGCGCAAACAAAGATTGCGAACGACGTGGGCTAAAATTTTAACAAATATACTTAAGCAGTTAATTAATTGCATGCCTAAAAGATTAATAGAAGTTATAAAAAATAAGGGTAATTGAACGAAATATTCAATTAATAAAAAGTAAATATAGACACTGACTTTATAATTTTTCACAGTATAAATGTTAAATTTGTAAGCTATTTGAGATTTTTTAAACTTTTTAAAAGAAAATAAAAATATTACTAACATATTAACACTTTTATTTATGTGCACTGTTTACCTACGTAAACTATTTACAGAAATATCCAAATGGTTTTAAAAGAAATTTTTAAATATGTATGAGTCTATATTTTTTCACAGGTCTGTACTGTCAATAGAACTTCTGTAAAAAATAAAAAAACACACAAAATGTTTTTTTTTATAAAATATTATTATTAACAGTACAAAATATGTAAGCATTTCTAAAAATCTAATTATAATTTTAAAATCTTTAATGGACCTAAATTACCAATAAACTATTTTTCTTTAATTGCAACATTTAACTTATAAACTGACAGTGAGGAAATATTTTTGGCAGTGAAATGTCAGAAAACCACTAAAATTGACCACTTTTTGAAAAAAATCATCTTGAACGCTTTTAAAGGTGATCTTCCGGAACATGATTGCTTATATTATTATGTAGTTCAAATAGGCTTAAGGCGGGCCCATCTTCAATTTCCAATAAATTTGGCAAAAAGTGTGAAAATTGGCTCCGAACACTGCGCTGAGGGCGAACTTTTGTTCTTGGGGTAGACTGAGGGAACAAGCAAGCCAGGGACGAGAGCATGTTGCTTAACATTTGTCATAAATAAAAATCCTTTGGTTAAGCACAAGAAAAAAATATTTATAACTTTAAACAACTGCTAAAGCGTTTAAAAGCTTAAGGTCTCGGGTAAATTTGAAGAAAAAAATATAATAATTATAAGTGTCTACATCCCATATTCTGGACTTAGTACTGATTACATATGTAAACCTGGTAGTTCGCAGTATTTTTTTATTTAAATTATTGTTTTTTTAATAAAAAACATTTTTTAATAACGCTTAAATTTTGGACATCCATTGTCTTTATTTGTTAATTGATACCCAACGTTTCGGTTAGTGATGTATCTCCAACCGTTTTCAAGTGATAACTAAAAACTTTTCTTAAAAGTTACAACCTTATATACTATCCGTTGTTCACCGAAGCTTGACCGACTTTTCACGGTTCAGCAACGGCAGCCAGATATTCGGAATGTCTACATTAGGTTTGCTAAATACATTTGGGTTGTTTGCAATTATTACAGCTTCTTTAAATTTTCTTTTCTACCAGTGGGTTTCTTTATGAATGATTTTTGCTTTCGACCATTGTAGCGTATTTGGCAATACCTGACTTCGACGTTTCACCTTGTTCCGTATGTTTTTTGTGTTCTTTAACTCTAACTTCAAGTGGTTTTTTTCATTTCCCCGATGTATAGCTCACCACATTCACAGGGTATTTGGTAGAAACAGTCATTTTTGGAAACATTGTTGTCCGGTCTCGTCTTAGTAAGAACACTTCTCAGGGTGGTTTGGGATTTAAAAGCTGTTTTAATATTATACCTATTCGCTATTCTGCCTATATTTTCTGAAGTTCCTTTAATATATGAAATAGTCATAAATATTTGGTCCTGTGGAGTCTTATTCAAATTAGAGTTTTTTGTCTTATCTTGAGGTTTATCGATTGTTTTCTTAACCAATCTCTCACTGTCACTGTAGCCGTTTTGTTTGACATCCGTAGTTATGTTACTTATTTCGGCTTGTAGGGATTCCTTACTGTTACATAAAGTCACTGTGCGGTTATATAGAGTACGTATGACTCCTTGCTTCGTTTTGTTAGAGTGACTGGAATTCGTGTAAATATTGTCCAGTGTGGGTAGGTTTTCTGTATACCGAGGTTTCCATTATTTCGTTTGACTAAAACGTCAAAAAAAGGTAGAGCCGAATTTTGTTTCTTCTCCATTGTGAATCTGATACAGGGTCGAAGACAATTTAGATGTTTTAAAAACCTTCAAGTTCTTCGTCATTACCTGTCCATACAATAAAAGTATCGTCAACATATCATGGCCAAACTAAAAGTTAATGTGGTAAGGTATACAATATACAAGGAAAATAAAAAAAAACACTCGAAATTAGAATTAAAGAACACAAAAAACATACAGAACGAGGTGAAACGTCGAAATCAGGGATTGCCCAACACGCATGGTCAAAACAACACCGCATACAATGGTCGAAAGCAAAAATCATTCATAAAGAAACCCACTGGGAAAAAAGAAAATTTAGAGAAGCTGTAATAATTGCAAACAACCAAAATGTATTTAGCAAACTTAGTGTCGACATTCCGAATATCTGGCTGCCGTTGCTAAACCGTGAAATGTCGATCAAGCTTTGGTGAACAACGGATAGTATATAAGGTCGCAGCTTTTAAGAATAGTTTTTAGTTATCACTTGAAAACGGTTGAAGATACATCAACATTACTAACCGAAACGTTGTGTATCAATTAACAAATAAAGACAATGGAAGTCCAAAATTTTAGTGTTATTGAAACCATAACATTGTCTAACAATTTTAAGGAAACGTTAAAAAACATTTTAACATGAACACACATAAACCCATTACCTTAATATGAAATATTTTCTTAGATTAACGCACCGTGATAAATATGTCATAGAAACCTATTTTTAAAACATGTTTCGTTAAAAATAAAATATAATTTAGTAGCGGTATACTGCTAACATATAATTAAGATATTTTTAGTAAAGTTATATATAAAAAGAACATGAACTTTTAACAAGAAAATTAATAGTGAGTTATCGTCAAGTAGAGACTTTTTGCAATAATTTTAAAACAAAAAGGACAATTGAAAAATTAGCCAGAAATAATCTTCCGATTAATTACGTAGTGTGTGTAAACATCTAAAAGAAAAAACAATTAGATTAATGATATGTCAAAAAACACGTCATCTCAATCGGTCAATATCTTTTTAAATATGATCTAACAAAACTAAATGTTATAGTAAATGATATTGAAAGGTCGCTTTATAGTTTGTCATCGAATTAATATTGGTATTAGCTTATCTAAAAATAAAAAAATTATAAAAATAAATTTCCAATAATTATACTCCCAACTGTTATAAATAAATTAATTATCTATTATTATTATTTTAACCGTCTATGTACGCCACTGATAAAGGCAGCATCCATACTTCTGCAATACTTGTTCTTTTTTACAGTAAACATTTAGGCTTAAAACATTATATCATTGTTATCACTGAATTGGCGATAATATGTAGCAATCATCTTAACTTTTGTATTTTGAATCCACTCATAGTTTAACCCATGTAAAGTTATTTCTTTTTAAACATGTAACTTTCAAAAATTAGTTTGGTCCACACTTACAAAAACAATGTCAGTTTCGCAAACAACAAATTGCGATTTTGTTGTTTAAAGGTAATACAAAAATTAGTTTCTTTTTTAGAAGACTAAAATATCACTTAATTAAATCTTTATACAATCGAATACTAAATCATTTTGGTAATAGAAAAAATATACAAAAGGAGCCAAACATCTCAAGTCCCTTAGGGGTTAAAAGTACTACTTACTTCGGAAAAATAAGGACAAAATTTGCTCTTTATAGCAAAGAATTAAAATATATATAATTTTTAAATAACTTTATGTAATTTCATTCTAATTAGATTTACGATTTTAACTGTTCTCTTAAGCAGGAAACACGTACGACGCCTTTTGGATCGTAAATTATTATAGTACAATAGTAATTCCGTTTTATATCGTCGTTAAACATTTTATTTTTTCTGCTTGATTAATTAAATGCCATACATAAGTGTAATTATGGACAAATTATGCTACTCGGTTAACATCAGTTTTGGAAGCAAAATTTCTGTTTGATAAATTATCCAAAAAATTATATCTATCCAAAATTTAAAAAATCTACAGCATTAGTAGCCTGCTAGTCCCTGCCTTTCATATGCAACCGTAACAAGTTTTGGTTGTATCGTTTAAAAAGGTAATTTTTTTAATTAAAAATGATAAATGGCTCGTTGCAGAATTGGGATAAAACACATAAATCTGAGACACTAAAAATTGTACATTGCTAGACATAATACACATCAATAAGAACAAATTTTATAAATAAATTTTCAAATGCCCATAAGCTGTGTAAAACGGTTTTTAATCAGCGTATTGGAAACTATTAAGAGTGACCGCAAAAACTACCTGTTTTTTTACAATTTACAGAGAGGTGAGAAAAATACATACAGATATGTATTTTATTCCAAATTACTTGTCGCAAACAAATAGGATATGCAATGTTTTTCGTTTTTTGCAAATTTTCAAAAACCACCCATATTCAGGGTTGAAAAGTTGTTAAATATGAAGAATTGCGAAAATAGCAGTGGTATTAAAAGTTATTCTTACTACGATTTTTGTTTCAAATAGCCCTTAGAAAAATGAAATAATACGTCTTCATTCCTGAGAAGGTTGTAAACCAACCTCCGTGGACTATGTGGGGGTGCAATCATCCCTAAAATATATAAAATCATTTTCAACTTTAAAAATGACAAAAACGATTTTGCAGGAAATGTCTAATAAGAAATAATGTATATGATTATCTACAACTCTTATCTAAGGATGAAACCACCCTTATCAATAGGAAAAATTGAATAAAGCAGCATGCTTTTTCAAAAAAGCAGGTGAACCTAGATCCTTCGAGTTCACTTTTAACCAAAACCACCCCTGCAATGGGGTATATTCATCCCCTAAATGTAGAAAATCATATACAACTCAAAGTTATAAAAAAATATTTGGATGTTTAAGGATATCTCAAATATGATATTAACATAAAACCAACGTTCAGAGTGAATTTCGATCAAAAGCCACTCACCCTTATTACGAGGAAAATTAAATAAAATGTTAGCTTATGCAAAAAGTATTTTGGCTTCATATTTTCATCCCAAGCTGTAAAAACAGGACTTTTTGGATTCTTTGAGTTCATTTCTGATCAAAGCTCTTCATCAATCATCAATTCATCCCCTAAAATATCATATGCAACTTTAGAAAGCAAAATAATATATTTATATGTTTCAAAACATGTCTAATACGAAATAAATGTATAACCACTTTACGAAGTTATACACTAAGTTATGTTCATAAGTTATGTAAAATATCCAAAACATTAATTTTTTTTTTACAATTTTAAAATTTGTATATGATTTTCTACATTTTTGGGAATGAATGTATTTCCTTGTAGGGGTGATTTTGTTAAAAAATCTAGGTACACCTGCTTTATATACTTGAATCAAAAAAATACCAAGCTAATTAATTTTTCCTATTGATAAGGGTGGTTGATTATCATAAACATTTATTTCTTATTAGACATTTTCTGAAAAACCGGTTTCTTGCCATTTTTAAAGTTGCCTCTGATGTTATGTATTTTAGGAGATGATTGCACCCCCACATAGTCCATGGAGGTTGGTTTACAAACTTCTTAGGAATGGAGATGTATTATTTCATTTTTCCAAGGTCCATTCGAAACAGAAATCGCAGTGAAAATAACTTTTAATACCACTTTTTTTTGGCAATGCTCAATGCTGTTAAAAATTTGCAAAAAACGAAAAGTAATGCTTATTCTAATTAAGTACAAGTAATTTGGTATAAAATACATACATGTCTCACCTCTCTGTGAATTGTGAAAAAACAGGCATTTTTTTGCGGTCCCTCTTTCCACAGTTTCAAAAAAATTGGCGGAAACGCATTGTTCAAAAGGAATGTGCCGAGTTCTTTTTTGCAAAATTTAAATCTATTATATAGCCCACGAGAAAGCTAACAAAATATTACCCATACCTTTTTAAAGCTAACAGGACAATAGAAGTATATATTATTTAAGCTAAAAGTTTATTAAATTTATCTTTTAAAACAACCAATATAAAAATTTCTGCAAACGAGTACATTATTTCACGCGGTTAAAAAGGATAACAAGATATTTTTAACCCGATCCGGCTTTGACCTTCCCATAATCACAAAATAATCAATGCATTTATTGGTACGTGAATTTCCACCCCTTTCGTGATCCCAAAGCGGGTTTTGCGAAAATATATATGAACGAAATTACATTCGGCATGAAAACCGGGATTAATTTAGCTATTATTAGATATGAAGAGTTAAAAGAACACTCCCATGAAATTGCTTTTGCCTAGTGGGTCAAAGTCATTATATATATATATATATATATATATATATATATATATATATATATATATATATATATATATATATATATATATATATATATATATATATATATATATATATATATATATATATATATATATATGGTGTTTGATGGGTTTTATATAAAGTTTATCCTACATAAATTATGAATAAAAAGAACTAAAAAAAACGCTTTTATAGAAAAAAACCACAACTAAAAGGTAAAAATAATTTTATTTACAACCATGCATGTAATAATGACATTTAACCTATCTTTGAAAGGTGGAAAGAGCTCACTTTCCACCCGGTTGGAAAGTAATTTTTTTTGTAATTTCATTAAATATTGATATTTCAAAATGGTATAGTGACACACAAACATACGCATTCTAATAATAATAATAATATTCTCGAATTTCTGGTAGAGTAGCAGCAAACTCAAATTCCTCATCTGATAACATTTTTTTTTTGGATTCGAAATTAAAACAATTTACTTATTCAAATTTAAAGGCATCTACACTGTATGTATTGACACTTTGACAACCCTTCCCCAACAACGATAAAACACGAAGCACGGCCTAATAAAATTATTACCGGATCAATTTTCATAATTTCAATTTAAAATAATTCTTTATAAAAAGTTGCGCATGTTCTAAAATCTAAAATACAATTAACAGTTATTAAATTTTATCAATCTTATAGAAGGTATGTCAAAAAATATGAATTTTGCTCTAGAGTTAAGTACCTTTATATTTCACAATATCAAAAAATTGTTATAATAAAAAGTTGTTCGGAATTATAACCTATGTTTAAATATGCAGTAACATCCTTTTAATTATTTTTTTTATACAAATTTTGCTAGCATTTCTACTAAATTTTATAATACTGTCTACCAAATTTCGCTAAATACAACTGATGTTTTGAATGCCACTGTCAAACATTTCTTGTCAGAGCATCCTAGATTACATGTACAATAATTACTCTCTGATATTTCTTGTCAGAGCATCTTAGATTACATGTACAATAATCACAGGTAAATTTTCGGTGTTCGAGTAGAGATGTTTCCAGAAAAACAATTTAAATTATTTTAACTGCATATTTAAACGTAATTTTTAATTCTGAACAACTTTTTATAATAACAATTTTCGATATTGTGAAATATAAAGGTACTTTACTCTTGACCAAATTTATATTTTGACTTACCTCGTATAGGAATAAAAAAATATTATTTAATAGTTGTATTTTAGATTTCAGAACATGCAGAACTTTTATAAAGAAAAACTTTTTTTCGTAAAGTTAATAATAAAAAAATTTCCCAATTGTTGCCAACTTATCAACCCCTTGACTTCTTGAAATAGATTAAACTTACGTTGAAAGATTCCGTTACATACATACATACATACATGTCAAGCCAATAAAAGCATAGTAAAACTGTATTAATTTATCCATAAAAAACCACCATGAAATATTATACCTGGAAATCAATAATACTAGAAAAATATCATACTAAAAATATAGAACTCCAGCAAAATACAATTACATTTAAGTTTGCTAAACGAACAAACGATTGACAGAAGTAATCCATAAATGTCATTTAAGAATACTTAACAGTAACAAGTAAAGTAAACATGACAATCACATTATTCATAACAAATCGTCTGAATTTAAATATTTGTAAACAATAAAGTAATAAAATTGTTTAGCTGGAAAAAATGGCAAAAGGGTGAGTTTGAATCTTAACCATGAAACTCCCTGATAGACCCATTGCGCATATTTTATTATTGGTTCAAAATAATACTTTATGCTTAATAATACTTTAAAAAAATGTGTTTAACGACGTGACGTCACAATGCACCATTCACGGACCCTCTCACTATGCCGGCACAGGTAGCGTTGTGACACGTTTAATTGAGGGAATCTACCAAATGTTTAAAATTAAAATCTACTTACAATTTATTAACTTAATAGTACATTGTTTAAGTTTTTTCAAATGAGTTTAACTTTTTTGGGGTCCAAAAGAATAGTCAAATTAGTTTTTATGTTTTTTACTACTTTTTCTTTAATGTAATGTATTTCGTATATCTGTTTGACTTTGGTACCTAGCACCTAGTACTTAGGCTCCATACAAGTCTTTCTTTAGAAAAATAACACAAAAGTTATTAATTATTATACATTAACATCGAGATCAAATCCACTTTTTTATATCTCATTAACGTCATATTATATTTTTATGATATTTTGTTCTTTATTGATAATAACACCTGTAAACCTTAATCCACTTTGACCCAATTATCAATCTCCGGTAAACCCTCTTTGGCAAATAAAATTAGAAAGACATTTTTATTTAAAAATTTGTTACTATCGTTAGTTTTAATGCGATAAAAAGCAAAAAAAATCTTTAGCATTTTACATTCGAAGCAAGCAAGGCAGCTTTTTTTGCAAAATTAGAGGTGTGGTGATATTTCTATTACCATCCCTTGATAAGTTTACTTTATGCTAAAATTCTTTAATATTATCCGACACTCTATCACCATTGCTGCATAAAGCAAGCAAGCTAACTACTCTTTGGTCTAGTTTCACACCCGTTTTCGTTATCGGTTCATAAAAAAGCTAAAAATCTACCAAAAAAAGATGTACATCAGAATTTACGAAAAACCAAGGTCAATCTACCAAAAGAGTAAAAATATAATAATAAATGTGGCAGCGGTGGGCACAGGAGACTGCTTGGTGTCGTCACGACTAAGGTCACGACCTATCACAGGTAGTTTCGATCCAACGTCAGATTTTAAGGGCCAAACATGAACTTTAAATAGTAATTACAGTTTCGCCAAAACAACATTTTCCAAAAAAAGAAGGTTGTTTTTAAAGAAGTAAAAGAAAAGATATAACGCGTATTTAATGTAAAATAAGTTTAATACAAAGAGGATTTTTTAATTTTTTATATAAAATGAATATTAATGACAGCATCATATACGTGTTAAGCAAGTCAAAATAAAGTTTTTTTAATTATACAAAAAAATGGTTAATTATTAAAATTTTATTAAAACTTTAAAGCTTACAAATTGAAAAACATTTCATTTTTAAGGCCAACAACCAAGTTCAAAGATAACGACTTTGACCCAAAACTTAAAATCAATGCGGTGTTTGCTGGTGCCTATTTAGCAATCCACACACATCGTTCAATTTGGCCGACACTTAATGGAAAATTACAATTTTTGTAATTAAAAAGGTTTCATCAAAGTCGCATTAGAAACGAAAAAGGAAATATTTCTTTTTTATTAATCATTTCGGTATACACAGTAAAAAATGACATTATCAGTAGATCAGATTTAACATGATAATGCATTGGATATATGAATTAAGGTTCAACTTTATGCGAAACATTGGAATTAACATTTAGTGCCTTATTTTCCATTTATTTTGTTTTATTTAAAATTTTCTATTGCTCAAAGATTTACAAGTTAAAGCCCATTTTATCAACACATAAATAAAAAAGATAAAAATGAAACAATTCCTAGATTTTAACGAACAGCATAAGTTATCTACAAAAAGATTATTTTATTAGACTTTACACTTCCTTCTACGTAAAAGGTTAAAGATTTTATGTAGAAACGCCTAATGAAAGATTTTTAAAACGTGTCATGCATTAAATTCCGTAATTAAGTTGTAAATTCCCCATAAACAAGTATCTCATTCATAATTTATAATAGGTATAAATAGAACTGATTTATTACCATTAGAAATACAGACCACTGATTTTATTTAAACATATATCAAAACTATCAATTATCGTTATGACTACTGATACTGGAATTGCTTAAGTACTTCATAGATAAAATGTTATTATTTTTAATACGTTAATAATACTCATTAATAAATGATCGGCTAAAATATATCTGTTTTGTTAACGAAGGATATATACGTAGGCCGCACCGAGCATTTCTACAAACTATAAGAAATACAACTTATTTGTGAGAAACATTCCTTTAATGTTTCTTAAAAAATTATCCTTTTAACTTAACATATTTATTCATTCGATAAAACCAATCAGTAAAACATGAATGCCATTGTTTCTCAGTTACTTTCGGAACAAGGTTTTTACAGAAACAGCTTGGATTTGAAAAACGCTGAACATGCATTTTAACTTTAAGTTTTGGGAACAAAAAGAAGTTACATGGTAATAGGTCGGGGCTGTAAGGTGGATGTTTTAATAATTTCACCTTCGACTGCCCTAAAAATCGATTTGCTTGCAGCGCCGCATGGTCGTGGTGCAAAATTATGTTGCTTCTAGGACGCACTAATCGAACTTTTTCCAGCACTTGAAGCAAACAAACTATAGTGTACCAAAGAGCAGTAACTGTCCGTTGATCTTCCAATGAAACCGTTTCGACTAACTTCCTTTTTTCAAAAAAAAAAAAAAAAAAAGACGCAATAATCTTTTTCCCAACACTGCGGGCCTGTCTTACTTTAACTGAATTGGGGTCTGTTGGAAACACCCATTGAGCCGACTGGCGTTTTAATTCAGACTCAAAGGCATAAATCCATGTTTCGTCACCAGTGATGAAGTCGTCGACAGCATTTGATCTACCATTGTTGTATTTTATTAGAATTTCTGGGCACCATCTAACGCGATGTGCTTTTTGAGCTTCGCCTAAATCAGGGGTCTCCAAACTTTCCAGTTATGGCCTTCAAATTTCTCCAGTAAGTTCCGAGGCCAAAACCATATTATCATTGTTGCCGGTGGTAAGAAGGAAATAGTCCACTGATGAAAAAAAAGTCCGAAAAGTACACAACGTTTAAAAAGGCTGCAAATCGGACTAAAGTCCGCAAAACGGCAACACTGCATATTATTAATTTTCCTGTCATTATCTGTAATTTCTAGATTAGTCGTAGATTACGAGCCATGAGGAGTAACGTGACACGACATCTGGTGGAAAAAGCGAAAATAGGTAGTACCTTCTATCGCTAACAGATGGCGCTAATAGCACGTACAGAATAATCTCGTTGGTTCAGAAAGTTCTGGGGGCATTCACTCCCTAGATGGAAATTGGAATATAAAGGCAAATTGGCCCCAAAAACAAAATTGGGAAAATTTTTGTTAAATAAAATATTGCATACCTCCTTAAAACGTTTTGTGCGTGTTTAAGTTTAAGACATCTTTATAAAAAATATTTTGATTTGAATTGTTGCTTTTGTGTGTGAATTAGTAGTATGGAAAAAACGAAAAATTGATAGTGAATGCAGAAAATTCAAAGATCAGTGGAACATTCAGTATTTCGTAATTGAATCCAGTAACAAGGCGCTATGTTTGAAATGAAAGCATAGCCGTTCTCAAAGAATATAGCATTAAACGTCATTATGAAACAAAACATTTTCAAAATTACCCAAAATATACAGGAAGTTTTGGGACAGAAAAATTCGAAGCTATGCAGCGCGGATTGAAATCGCGCAATCTTCTTTACAAAACTCAAAACTGAACAAGAGGCTGCAACTCGTGCCAGCTTTCGTGTGGCCTTGAAATTCCAAAACGTGGAAAACCATTCACCGATGGAGAAATGATCAAAGAAGGGCAAATTGCAGTAGCCGAAGAAATGTGCCCTGAAAAGGTAAATTTATTAAAAACTGTCAGTATGTCAAAAAACACTATGGCTCGAAGGGTGAAAACATCGCTGAAAATATATCCTCCAACCGTTCGACAAAAATGGACATTTGGTGGTTTTCGGCCTTGGATAGTCAACGGATGTGTCGATACTGCTCAGGTTTTTGTTTTTATATTCGAGGAGTAGATGTTTATGGTGCACGAAGAACTTCTTGATATGTATAGTATTCATGGCACAACTTCGTTACAGATATTTTTAAAGGAGTTGAAATGGCCATTAATCAAAAGAACCTTCGATGGAAAAACTTGAAATGTATTACAACCGATGGAGGCAAAAGCATGAGGGGAAAGATAAAGGTGGTCGCTCTTGTGTCAAAGGCTGTAGAAAATGACGGTGGTTCAAAACCCTTAGTCTTACATTGTATCATTCAGCAACAGTCTTTGTGCGGAAAATGTTTGGATTGTCTGACGTTCTGAAACCAGTCATATCAACTGTTAATTTTATCAGATCTTTTGGGCTGAATCAACCCACAATTTGGCAATTTATTAAAAAGATTGGAGAAACTGGCTTACCTTATCATACTGCCGTACGCTGGCTTAGTTGTGGAAAGTCCTTCAGCGCTTTTTAACTTCGGCAGTGATCGAAATTTTTTAATGAAAAGCATCGCCCTCTTACTGAATTACAAAACAACGCGTGGCTGTGGAAGTTAGCATTCTATGTTGATTTGACAAAACATGTAACGAACTGGTTTGGGATTGCAAGGAGAAAACCAGCATCTTCCGTTTATACACTAATATCAAATAAACGGAAGAAATTGGAAATGTTTCAATCACAACTACGAAGTAAATGTTTTTCACTTTTAAAACATGTGAAATTTCCACCACACTACTGAGACTGAGTTTCCTATCCATTTTGCAATCGAAACTTTGAGTGCTTTGAAGAAAATTTTGATACTCGTTTCTCGGACTTTGATGCCATTGCGAATCAAATTAAGGGTTTTCGAATCCTTTTGATACGACATTGAAACCCTAGCCCCGGAACTTCAAATGGAAATGATTGATCTACAATGCAGTGATATAATTAAGAACAAATATCAAAACTCATCTTTTTGGAATTTTTAAGAGTCTTCCACTGACACAATTTGATAATTTATAAATTTGCTCGTGGTCTGTTTTTTTGTTTTTGGTACTTTTTTTTGTGTGAGAAAACCTTCTCCAAAATGAAGTACACAAAAATGTTTACTGATCGAAATTAACTGATGAGCATCTTAAATCTCTTTTTTAAAAATTGGGTACAAGTAAAATTAGTCCCAACACAAACTATTGTCAATTAAAATCTCAATTACATAAATCTCATTAGTATTTCATATGTCATTATGTTTTTTATAAGTTATGTGATTATTTAAAATGTTAGTTGGATTCATTTCAATAATTTGTTAGTTATTATATCTGAAGTTAAATTTTCTGCATATTATACATTTTCCCCAAATTCTGTGTTTTTTTTTTCCAACTTATCACAAAAACAAAAAAAAAGCCTACAAGAATGTTATGAGTTAGCGGAGTTAGCCCTGACCATATCAATGTAGATGTCATATTAATAATTATTCAACATAAAATTAGAATACTTCAGTAAACTAAATTTAATTTGCTAAAAAAAATTTTTGTTCTCTAAAAAATTTTCAAGTATGCTAGCTCTCCGCGGGCCGGGGAAAAAAACTGTCCGGGGGGCCCGGTGTCCCCCGGGGGCCCCCGGGTTTGGGGCCCCTGGCCTAAATTTTGGGAACCCAACAAAAACAAACTTTAACATATTTGCTGTTATTTTAATCCCCAAAGTACAAAGACTAATTGATTTACACGACTTTCTTCTTCTATAATTTGCAGGACTGGCAAAAACCCGGGTTTTGTATCAAGTTGGTGGGTTTTTGGGTTTTTGTGTTTTTGTTGGGTTTTTGGGTTATTGTAATTTTTGCTATTTTTGACATTTTTTGATAAAAATTTAACCTAAAAATTTGTTTTGGTTTGGAACTGGAAAATAAAAAAATATCTAAATGTCGATTAGATCCAGTATAAATCCACCTTAAGAATGGAAAACTTGGAAGATCAAGAAGTTCTTAATGTGCTAGGCACTATGGTAGATGTTCTAGAGATTCCTTACGATGCACAATGTGCAGGAAATGACGCAGATTGGTAATTAGTTAATATTCTTGATCCTGCTGTTCAAGAAAGTATATAAAAATCTCTATTTGTTTAGATATTCTAATTTATAAAAGGCTTAGTTATGTAGCATGTCAAATTGTTTAAATATAAAAATGTAAAAGAATCACAAATACACATTAGAAGAATGCATTTTCTTAAATCTTACAATATAATATAAAAAAGTAAAAAATCTACAACAAAATATTTTTAAATAATTTGTTACTTAATATGCAGTAAACATATACACACAAAGTAAAGTAAATTATAAAGAAGCCAGTGTTAATAGTAGGTATTAGCAAATGTCTGAAAGCTGATTTTTTTAGCCATTGATATTGCCTTCTCTTTAATTTAGATAATGTGTATATATCTGTATAAATCCATAATAAGTACCCTTGGTAAACTATGTAAAAATCTAAATCCTAAGAATTTTTAATTTTTTTATTTGGTTTTTTTGGTATTGGTTTTTGCCTAAATTAAAATGGGTTTTTGATACAAAACCCCACTGGGTTTTTCAAGTAGGTTTTTTGGTCTAGACAGCGGAAATTGGCCACCCCTCATGCAATTCGTAACTCAAAAAAACTCATTCAAACTTAAATTTGATGAATCAGTTGTACAATTGTACACTCTCCTCGATCTCGACGCTTCATCACCAAAAGCCGCCCGAAGTCTTTCAGTGCACTGCTTTGGGCAATCATAGCGCGAGAATTTTCTCGTGTAAGGTACATTTTAACGCAAACAGACAAATTCTATAATTCACGAAAAATTAACGATGACAGGTATCGACTTACAATTGTTTATGTCAAGACAAAAGAATGTAGATTTTATTTTCAGACTACTTCCTGTCATAGGTGCCTTGAGTATATTAGTTTGTAGACATTTTCGGTCTGACCTACGTATTATACATTTTTTTTTTCATAATATAAAACTTTTATGAAAGATCTCAAACCCAACCTTCTAACTAATCAGAAACATTACTATTTTGTGGTTTACAATATAAAAAAAAATTAGCCATATGTTTGGATCCCGGCTTTAAATTTTAAGATAGAAAATGCTTCTCTGAAACTTTATCAGTGGATTCATTTGAGCGTAACCTGCACTTTTTTATTTACGAAAATTCTGAGAATTGGGGGCGTTTTTAATGTTGAATTTATTAAACATGTCAATTTAACGAAGAGTAATATATGATTAGTTAATAGAAGAGTATAAAGGGTGGGGCTAGAGGTACACATGCAGAAAACTGAATATATGTGTAATGGTGGTGTACAATAGAAGCTATTTCTAAACGACGGCCAACATATTAAACACTACTTATTCCTGGGAATGAAAATAACTAACGACGGATTCCTAGATACAGCAATCAGAGAACGTAACATACAGGGAAAAAGGGCCGTAGCTCAGATGGCGAGATATTTTGGGACAAAAATAAATCGAAGATTAACAAACAAAAAATATATAACACAATAATTAAATTTATTATAACATACGGCAGTGAGGTGTGGCAAATCCAGAATCAAAGAACTAATGGGCATAACACGTGACATCGTGGACGAAATCAAAGTCAAACAACTAAAGTAATATGGACACGTCCAAAGAATGTCTGAAGAACGACTTCACAAGCAAGCACTTAAATGGGGGCCCCAGGGTCGGCGAAGATAAGAAAGACCAAGAAGTTGGAGAGAGAGGGGATAAACCGGGAAATTAGGGATTGAAACATAGTAGACAATCTCTGGGAAGACCGAGAACAACGAAGACTGGAAATCGGATGACGTTTTAAAACCGAAGGTATATATATATATATATATATATATATATATATATATATATATATATATATATATATATATATAATATTTTATATATATATAATAATAATAATATATATATATATATAATATATATATATATATATATATATATATATATATATATATATATATATATATATATATATATATATATATATATATATATATATATATATATATATATATATATATATATATATAATATATATATATAT
This sequence comes from Listronotus oregonensis, assembly GCA_019359885.1. Taxonomy (NCBI): domain Eukaryota; kingdom Metazoa; phylum Arthropoda; class Insecta; order Coleoptera; family Curculionidae; genus Listronotus; species Listronotus oregonensis. The sequence continues at coordinate 16,963 of JAHBCN010013963.1, forward strand.
ATATATATATATATATATATATATATATATATATATACAGGGTGATTCACGTTGGGTGTCCTATTAAAAATTCTGGGAAACCAAAAAAAATAACTTTTTGAAATTTGGCACACGACCATAACAGGTAATAAACTACATTTTAAAAATATTTTGGCAAGTGCAGCGTTGCCAGATGTAACCGAAACCAACGGCAATATTGTAATTTTAAATGGAACACCCCGTTTTTTATTGCATATTTGGATTCTACACCAAATTCTAAGTAAGTTTTATTAACATCTTGCTATACCCATATCTTACCGTTTTAAAGAAAATAATTAATCACTATTTTTTTAAAGGAAAATCACCATGTTAAAAAGGTTTAATATTTACGTGCCTAACCGAGCTGGATACTAGATTTTTTTTTGGGTTAGACAATGCATGTATTTAAAAGATCTACATGCTATTAGAGCAATATATTCTACAGGATGTCCCAAAAAAATTTGCATTTTTACCGATATTAAATAATATTAAAACTCAATTTTTTAAAATACAACATACGGTATTTTTTCCTATTTTTAAATAGACCAATAATCTACCTAAAAAATGTCCATACATGTTTCTATACCCATCTGCCACCGTTTTTAAATACAAACAAATTTTATTTTTTTCCCTGTTTTTAAATACTGTCTACAGAAAACCACCGGCCCTATTTACAATTTACCTAGGTAGGCCATGGAAGTTGCTCTGACAACTATTTGACATATAAGTTGAAAATTATTTATTTTGTTTGATTAATAAGGAATAAATGCTTAAAAAATTAAAATTTGCTTATATTTAAAAAACGGTGGTAGATGGGTATAAAAAGATGTATTGACATTTTGTAGGTAAATTATTGGTCTATTCAAAAATGGGATAAAATACAGTATGTTGTATTTAAAAAAAGGGTTTTAATCATTATTTAATATCGGTAAAAATGCAAATTTTTTGGGACATCCTGTAGGTTATATTGCTATAATAGCATGTAGATCTTTTAAATACATGCATTGTCTAACCCCAAAAAAAATTTTTAGTATCCAGCTCGGTTAGGCACGTAAATATTAAACCTATTTAACATAGTGATTTTCCAAAAAAATATTGATTAATTTTTTCAAACGGTAAGATTGGTATGGAAGATGTTAATAAAACTCACTTGGGAATTTTGTGTAGAACCCAAAAAATGCAATAAAAAACAGGTGTTCCATTTAAAATACGTTCCGTTGGTTTCGGTTAATCTGGCAACGCTGCACTTGCCAAAATATTTTTAAAATGTAGTTAATTACCTGTTATGGCCGTGTGCCAAATTTCAAAAATTTCTTTAAGTTTTATTTTATTTTCACTTTTTAATACATTTTTCAAAGACGGTTTGAGATATTGAACTGAATTTTGGCACAGGATATTATGGCATAAAAACACACTTTTCAGATGTTCATTTAATTTTTTTTTGCAACCAGTGGCTTAGCTATGACGAATTTTCAAAACAATTTTACAAAAAAAATACTACGCCATTGACTTGGGAAAAAAATTATGTTTTTATAATAATTATCAATCAATTATAAACAAAAATCCCTCTTCATTTTTGCGTAAACTTACCGTTTGGGAGAAATCGTTAATTAAAAAAATGTCTTATGTACCCAAATTGCATCTTGAAAAATTATTATTGAAATAAATCAAGTTAGCTTTGCTCGTTGCCAGCGATTGTTGTTTTGTTGTTGTAAACATTATGACACTGACGTTAATTATCATTATTGACAGTTTGTATTTATTTCTCCTTCGATCTTAAAACGTGCATTTTGCTAGTTAAAAAAAATGGTAAATTATTCTAATTTGGAAATGACACAAATGCATTTCCTTTATGGTCTAGCTAATGGTAATGCTGTGGAGGCGCGGCGTTTGTATCAAGAAAGGTATCCTAATCGCGCTCTCCCAGATAGACGAACATTTATAAACATTCATCGTCGTCTGACTGAATCTGGCAGTTTTAAAGCTAATATTTCCGAGGGAAGGCCCCGTACAGTTAGAACACCGGCAGTGGAGGAGGCTGTCCTGCATGCAGTCGAAGAGGATCCAACCACAAGTACGCGAAAAATAGGTATGGCCTTAAACATCTGCTACAAGACGGTATTTTTCAAGAAATGCAATAACCAATTTCCATAACAATCATTACTGGGCCCAGGAAAACCCTCATGCGATTACAGAGACACATTTTCAGGAACAATTTTCACTGAACGTTTGGATCGGTATCGTATCCGACCATTTAATTGGACCATTTTTTTTACCAGGACGCCTTAACGGACAGGATTATTGTAATTTTCTCCAAAATGATTTGCCTTTGCTTCTTGAAAATGTTCCTCTTCAGTTACGGCAACAACTTTGGTTTATGCATGATGGCGCTCCCACCCACTTTAGCATATTGGCTCGTGAGCATTTAAATAGAGCCTACCAAAATCATTGGATAGGCCGTGGAGGACCACAATTTTGGCCACCTACATCGCCTGACCAGAACAGCCTTAATTTTTATTTGTGGGGACACCTAAAAACATTAGTTTATCATACACCAATTATGACATTAGAAGAACTCAGAAATATAATTATTGACGGATGTGAAACTATCCGAAACACGCATGGAATTTTTGAAAGGGTTCGTAATTCAATGAGAAGAAGAGCAGAAGCCTGCATAGAGGCGAGAGTGGTCATTTTCCAACATTTTTTGTAAATTATGTATGTATTTGTATTTAATTGTTATTGCTTTTTGTTCACTAGTTTGTAAGAAAATAGCTTAAAAATAGATATTTGAAAAATGTATTTAAAATTGAAAATAAAAGTTTAACACAATCAAGAATGATAATTAACGTCAGTGTCATAATGTTTACAACAACAAAACAACAATCGCTGGCAACGAGCAAAGCTAACTTGATTTATTTCAATAATAATTTTTCAAGATGCAATTTGGGTACATAAGACATTTTTTAATTAACGATTTCTCCCAAACGGTAAGTTTTACGGCAAAAATGAAGGGATTTTTGTTTATAATTGATTGATAATTATTATAAAACCATAATTTATTTCCCAAGTCAATGGCGTAGTTTTTTTTTTGTAAAATTGTTTTGAAAATTCGTCATAGCTACGCCACTGGTTGCAAAAAAATTAAATGAACATCTGAAAAGTGTTTTTTTATGCCATAATATCCTGTGCCAAAATTCAGTTCAATATCTCAAACCGTCTTTGAAAAATGTATTAAAAAGTGAAAATAAAATAAAACTTTAACACCCTGTATCTTAATAACTAAGCATTTTAGGGCCCACGTTTATATGAACTTTTCGACTTAAAATCGATCTAGGAATGCCTCCTTCAAATTATGACATACCATTAAGTAACACCCTGTATATATATATATATATATATATATATATATATATATATATATATATATATATATATATATATATTTTTTTTAAAAAAGGGTCTTCATTAATTCTTAAACCCGTGACCAAAATGTTGGGTTGCCTATTCAGAGGTTGCACAAAATTTAATAAAATTCCAAAATACTCATTGGGCCTGATTTTAAAATCGATTTTTAAATGTAAAAATTTTTTTGTTTTTTTAAGGTTAGAAAATTTACCTTTTATCATTTTTAATAATTGTAATTTGAACCAAGTTATTACAGCTTTTTTGGATAATTTTTGTATGCATTTAGTTTAAGTCTTTGTTTGTCAATAATTTAGTTTGGTAGATTTGGGTAGAAAAAATGTTGTCAAGGAAAGAAGTCTGACGAGTTTTTTTTGTGGAGTAAAATGGATTTGAATGGGGTTTTTTTATTTGATTCGTATCGACGTCTACAAACTTTTAAAAAATTGAATTATTGGAATAAAAACTTTATTTCTGCATTAAAAAAATGCATTTTAAGGTTTGCAGTTAGGTATAAAAAATGTATAACTGGGTAAATAATGATGGAAATGAGAATTTGATACTCGGGGGTTTTAAGGTGGCTGACATGCCGAATATGACTTGGCAAGGGTCTGGGTACCTGGTGCGCGCTGAGGATAGTGTAAACGTTAACTGGAATTTTACCACAGTTTGACTGAATTGCAGGTTTTGTCGTAAAACTTTAAAGATGACGTTTCCCATCCTGCGCCCCCTCCACGGCCCCGGCCTTTCGTGTTCAGCGCCTCGAAAACCCCGGTAAAAATTCGAGCCCTTTTCTCATTATTTCTAGTTATAATTTTTTTATAATTGCTAATTTTAAAATATTTTTATAAGGCACAAATGCATTTTCATTTCCCATTAGTTAAATTTGTTCGCAAAGTTTCTATTGTTCATACGAATTGAATGCAAGGAACCCATTCAAATTTACTTACAAAAATACCTCTTAAACCATTTTCTGTGATATTCAAGTCATTTAACTTTGTTTACACAATTTATTTATATTATTTAAAAAAAACTACGACAAAATGGTGGGCATTACTTAGATTTATTTGTACTTTATTAATAAATTAAATGTCAATTATTCAAAAAAAGAAATTAGGATAATTATTACATGCTAAAAGAAATTAAGATGCAACAATCTACAAAAAATTAATTATTTAAATATTATACTAAAATAAAAAGAAAGTATAGTTACATCAAATAAAATACAAGTATCATGCACAAACATTAAAATGTAATAAAACTTAAACAATAATTTTACAAATAGCTTTGCAGCCATGAGAGTCTTAGAATCTTTCTCTTTAAAATTTTAAGTCAGTAATCAAAAATGAAGTTGGTGCCCATGTATTCTTTAACGGAAAAAAAAAAACTAAAAGTTTTGGGCAATATCATAATAACAAAGTAACAATAATTTATAAGGAATAACAATTCACTATAACAAGTGTTAAAATTTTCCTTTTTTCTAGACATATGTTATCTTCTTTTAAATTATCAAACACATTTGATTCTGGTCAACTGTAATGTTCCTTCCAAGCTAAGTTCATCAACATTGTGAGGTCTGTTTCTGAAGACCTTATTTTTAAATATCCAAATAAAAAAGAAATCTAATGGCGTTAGATCTGGAGAACGGGTGGCCATACATCTTTGCTAATTATTCTATCTTATAAAATTCGGCTATGTATTGCAAAGTTGCCCGGCTGTTGTGCAGGAGCCCCATCTTGTTGAAAGTAGCCCCTCTGAGTTCCTCATCATCAAGTTGCTCAAAAAATTCATGCAGAATATTATGGTACCTTTCAGCATTTCTGTATCGTAAAAAATATTGGACCATAATCCTTTTTAAATTGCTACCCGCCCCCTTTTTTTGGGTGAAACTTTTTCGATAAAGGTATGTGGATTCTCCGTGGCCCAAGTTCGTGGTTTGACTTTTCAAAACCCGGGCAAATGAAACCATCTTCATCAGGAAAAAAATACGGTCCAAAAAATATCATTGTTGAATTTCATTAAACCCTTTACAAAACTACCCCCTTTGCATAATCTGGTGGAAGGAGTTCTTCAAACGGACCTTATATGGATGCATTTCTAATTTTTGGTAAGTGTTTTTGGAAGTACCAACAAATTCCTAAAAAAAAAAGTTTGGTTTAAACATAAATTTAAATTTTTATTTAATTATCCTTACCGGGTTAGTGACGCCTCTGATTTTTTGGACTGTGCTCACAGGTTCTGTAAGCACGCTAGGCCTTCAGTGGACTTTCCCCTTTCAAAAGCAAGCTTGTTTTCAAAACGATTGATTAGCATACGTCTGTGATGAACAAAAGTTTTATACTCCAAAATTTTAGGGGAATTTGCTAAAACTTTTTCCATGCAACTTTGGAGAGAAATGACCAAGATCCATCCTCATTGATTCACTTCTAAAAATTGCCATTATTTTAAAAAAATCTTGTTCCGAGTCCACATTTTAAACTTTTCTAAAAATAAAAAAAAAGTTTTTTTTTACGTAACCTCAATAACAAAAACAATGTAACTTACCTTTAAAACCCGAAATAGCAAAGTACCCGAAAAAACTGTTTTTAAATTAAAGTTCGTTTTTAAAAAAAATTTTTAAACAAAAAAACTAAAACTTTCCCAAAAAAACTATCCAAAAAAAATGCCAAAATGACCGGTCTGTCAGTAATATCAGTCAAATCAGCTGTCAAACAGAGCTGTGTTTCCAACACTAATTTTTCCCCATAAAAAGGGGTGTTCTTTTTACCATTAACCTCCCGTTATGTTTTTTTTTTTTGGGGTTTTATTGTTTTGAAAAAATTTTTTCTTTGTTCGGAGATTAGAAACGTAAATGAAGAAAAAAAAAAACAGGAAAAATTTTGAACTTTTTAACTTGGGACCTTGTAAATGGAAAAGAACAGTGGAGCCCTTTTTTAAAACCCCAAAATCGCGTGTCACGTGGTGTACAAAAAAATTAAAAAAAGGCACTGTATATATATATATATATATATATATATATATATATATATATATATATATATATATATATATATATATATATATATATATATATATATATATTTTTTTTTTAAGGTTAATTTCTTGGACTGTATTAATAATATTTTTAGATTTTTCTTTTTTGGAGTTT
>JAHBCN010013964.1:0-23612 GCA_019359885.1 Listronotus oregonensis
TTAAATTTTTAAAAAAAGTATTTAAAATTAATTTATGGTTTTAAGAATCGTTTATTAGTTTTTGTATTATAGAGGAATTTAAAACTAACTCTTTTTTAAAGTAAAATTTTTTTAAAAAAAATTATTTGGGTTTCCCTAAATTCTATGTTTTTTTTTATTTTTTTTTTGTTCCCACAAAATAATTGTGAAAATAAAATAATAATTTTAGTGGATTACTTGCCCTTTTTTGATTTTGCACATACTAAAAAACTATATTTCTAAAAAAAAGACTTTAATTTTTAAATTAAGTAAATTTACAATTTTTATTTTGTATTTTAAATAAACAAGGCATTTATTACTAAGTTATTAATTATTATATAAAAAAAACCTTTCTATATTTATAAATATATATGCCTTATTTCCAATTACTATTTCTGGGCAATAATTTTAATTTTTGCATTTAGTTTAAAAATCTAGTTTTTGCTTTCCAGTTGTTGTTTATTTATTTCTTGGTGTTATTACGGTAAATTTTAAAAATATTATAATTCTTGTATTAGTATCTACTTTATTTTTTTAATAGCAATAGCATTTATTCTATTCTTAAATTACTTTGTCAACCCTTGCTGCTTGGCACCAAGGGCGGACCGCCCCCCCCCCTTTAGGCCGCCACTGCTTTGTTTGACTTTTCCCTTTAAAAATAATACGGTAATTTTTTAGTGGAATTTAATTTTTACTTTAAATAAGAAAACATTACAAATTGTACGTATTTACCGTCAGAGTAAAGTAAAAAAGCCATTAAAAAAAAAAAACACAAATCTTACATTTTTAAACATATTTCCGATGCTCTTTTGTTTTATCTGATGATGAATTCTGACGGTTCAGTAAAAATACTTTAACTTGGTTATTTAAAGTTTCTTCAAACTCTTAAAATAAAAGTTTTGGTGGTGCTTAAAATATACGGAAAAACCCTGTACCTTTCCAAAGTTGGTTGGCTTCTATTTTTAGAAAATATTTTATAGGAAAATTCAGTTATTTTAATAATTGTGGAATATCGGTTGTAAAGTACAAATAAAACAGATCTTTACCCTACAATTTAGTTTTTCTTGATGGTTTAGTATAAAACTTCGTATATTCATTTTTTTTCAAAAATGACATTTTGGTTGTTTTAGTAGCAGCTGGTTACACAAATTCCGTTTGCGCAGTGCTGTTCTCTACAGAAAACAACAGAAACCGGGTATATCAGCTACTCCTAAGATTTAGTGGATTTTTGGAAAACCCCTAATATTCAAAGAAGATTGGCTGCATTTTTTAAGTGTTTGCAGTGTGTTTTCTCACTTCAAACATTTCGTGCGTGTTAATTCAAATCCAAAAAACTGTTTTTAGGCAAAATAGTGCAGCAAATCAGTTTTTTGTGTCTCCTGTAAAATATATATTTTGTGCCATACCAGGTTTTCATACAAAGTAAACTGTTTTTTTTTTGTTATTCTTGCTCTTTACAAAAAATATACAGGAAAATTCTGTAACATCGTTTTTATTTACCTCCAATTTGTCGACAATATTGAAGATACTCACTAAACTATTTCTTGGTTCTTATGACATTTAATAAGGTTTTTTTTAACTTAGAAGAAATTAACTATAAAGTTCATTAGAATTTAATTGTTTTTTTCGAGACGAAACCAGATAAAGGAGTATATTTAATTAGCAACGATTTTATATTAATTTAACCAAACGGTAGCAACTATTTTGTTTAAAAATGTTTTATAACTTTGCTTTCAGGAATTCCCAGAATTTATTAGTGCTGATTTTAGCTCTACAATACATATAGATTTCAACAATTTAAAAATAAACATCTTTAAAAACTTTTTTCTGTTTAATTCTACAGATATAAATCCCTAATAAAATTTTAGTAATTTTTACCATATTGCGAATTTCCTTAGGGTTAAACAGTGCAAAAACCCTGTTATTTTCAATGCACCTTAAACTTGCTATGAAAAAAGATGCCAGCAACACTAAATAAATCTGTACATTTAAAATTTTAATACCAAATATTATAAGCAGGTTTTTTTATAAAAGTAAGTATTTTACTTACCAAAAATTACAGCTTAGTTACAGCCATTACATGTGGATCGATTCTTTTGATTTAACTTTTGGTTTACACTTCTTTGTGAACATGTCGTCTTTTATAACAATTAAATCACAAACCATTTTTTAACACTAAAAAAATTTGTATATTTTTGGTTATAATACTAGAAATAGCTCAATATTTACACAATTTACTTTTAACGTACGTAACAACAAACTTACAACCGAGCATTTTTCAACTAACTAAAATTTGTGCTTAACTCTTTTTCGAAGGTAGTAGGTATATTTTCACTTTTATTTTATTGTGTTTTTTATGAAAGAGTTAAAATTCTGAAAGATTGTAAAAGACCCCATAAAGGAATGAACTTTCTACTTTTACAACTCTGGGTGTCATTTCCTTTCATATACTTTTATTGTGTTTTGTTAGTCTGTATACTTTTTATAGAGTCTTTAATTTATTTAGGACGGTTTTGCTTTTATAATTATATTACATTGGCAATTTGATCCTTCTTTTTACCATTTTTAAGGTATAATTTTACCCACGCAATAAAAGGGGTTTTTTTATTTTAAGGAATACGAAAATATTTACCTTATAACGGAAAATGAAATTTTACAATATAATAGCCCAGTAAATAAGCCGGAAAATGTGAAAAAGTTGATAACAAGCTTTTTTTTTTTTTGTTTTTACGTGTTCTATAGACCATCAGAAACATTCATCATCACTAACATCTGCCTTGCAGTGAAAAATGAAAAATTTAGAGTAGTTTTCCCACCCCCAAATAATCTCCACTAGTAAAACTGAGGAAACATTTATAAAATTTAAAATTTCACCTCTAAATTCGCCTCTCGGGGGTTTTTGGGGTCGCTGATTACGAAATTACGAAATCGTTTAAGGGTAGTTGCACCCCATCAAAGCCACCCCTAGGAGATACAGAAATGAGGAAATTTTTAAAATTCAAAATTTTACCTCGAAAATCCTCTATCGAAGGTTTTCGGTGTTGTTGATTATGAATCCGAGGCCAAAAATTGTGTGAGGGTAGTTGGACCCCATCAAAACCACCCATAGGAGTGGAGAAATGGAGAAATTTTGAAAATTTAAAATTTCACCTTGGGATTGGCTCTCGAGGGTTTTAAGGGTCGCTGATTACGAATTCTCGGCCAAAAATCATGTGAGGGTAGTTGCACCTAATTTAAACCACCCCTAGAAGTGACAGAAATGGGAAAATTTTAAATTCGGAAGTCATCTTCTGAGGGTTTTTGGGGTCGCTAAAATCCGCGGCCAAAAATCGTGTGAGAGTGGTTGTACCCTCTCAAAAGCACCCCTAAGAGTTACAGAAATAGGGAAATTTAAAAATTTAAAAATTTGTTTTTTTTATTAAAGAAAACTTGAAAAACGATTTTTTTTACAGTCGTAATTTATTTTTTCAATAATTTAACTACTTTGGAACCAAAATTCGCGCGCATATTATATTGAAAGTTTGTGGTAACTAGACTTCGGATTCGTAATCAGCGATCCCGAAAACCCCCACAAGACGATTTCCGAGGTAAAATATTGAATTTTAAATATTTCCATTTCTGTAACCCCTAGGGGTGGTTTTATTGGGGTGCAACCACCCTTAATCGAGGTAAAATTTTGATTTTTTTAAACTTCCCCATTTCTGTAATTTTTAGGGGTGGCTTTAATAGGGTACAACCACCCTGACTTACAGCAGCAGATTCGTAATCGACCCCAAAAACCCCCGAGTGACGATTTTCGAGGTAAAATTTTAAATTTTAAAAGTTTTTCATCAATTTTAGTATTGAAGATCATTTGGGGGTGGAAAAACAACCCTATTTTTTTCATTTTTCACTGCAAGGCAGATGTCAGTGGTGATGAATGTTTCTGAGGGTCTAAAGAATACGTACAAACAAATTTTTTTTAAATCGGAGCTGTTTATCAACTTTTCCACATTTTACAGTATTTTCCGACTTATTTACTGGGCTATAAATAAGATGTTTAGGGACTGAGTCGGAAATTTCAAAACGAATACTGTAAAGGTTTTTCGGACAAATAATGTACCATTTTTTTTTCATACTGTATGTACTGTCGAAATTTATGTTTTGAACTAATACCGTATTTTTAACCTTCTTCGTATATCTACAAAACAATTAATTGTCTGGTTTGAAAACGATTTTATGATTTTTGTTTACTGGTGAAAACATTGTCAGTACTAACATAAAATTTAAATTTGACGAAAAGATTGCGTTGATATATCCAAAAAACGCAACTGTCCTATTTTATTTACTGTCAGGTAAAAACAAATCAGTTCAAGTGTTATTTTACAGTTTTTTCATGTTTGTACGAAATACCTCTGTATATTAACTATAAACAAAATAAAAAAGGGACAATTCCAAAAAAAGGAGAAGGCAAGAAAATTTCCAGGGTCTTTGGCGTAGTCTTGCACACCTCCGGTCTTGGTCTTGGTCTTGTTTCCACCCCTTGGGTTTTGTCCTTCAAGAAAAAGGCAGTCTTGGTCCCGGCCTTGGTTTTCAAAAGACAAGAATGAAACCCGGCCAAAACTTATTTCCCGTTGGGGGTTAAATGTGGACAATTTAAAATTTACTTACTATAAGGCGATAATTTTGTGTATGACTGTCGCGGGTAAACTACCTTAAAGCAAAATATATAAATAAAAATATACGAATGTTTACAAATTGCATCGGCATTCGTTTAACCTCCCACACAATTTGGCATTTTGGCGAATGTTTAGCTCCGGGTGCCTTGAGATACATATCGGCAAACGTTCTCCCGTTCAGAGGTGTGTATGTTTTTATTATGTAGTTTCTCAGTCCTGGGTTTGCATATCAAAATTTGCGAAAAAATTTTTGAATATATTTAAGCCAGAGAAATCGCCAACGAAAAATTTAAATTTTTGCTTTAGTAATATATCACGTGTGAAATATAATTGGGGGAAAAAAAAAAAGTCACTTTAACTAACCGAACTGAGGGGTTTTAAATTTGTCCCAAAATTTTTTTTACAAAAAAAAAGGTATTAACAAAATTTTAATAATTTTCAATATGGGTTTTTTTACGGGCAAATTATCCGTTTGGGTCAAACCAGATAATCATTTTTTAACTGGAAATTTTATAAAAATAACCCTTATTTTTAGGTTGCAACTTGGCTATTAAATTTACCTATATGATGATTTGGGCCCAATTGGGGAAAAAACAAAATCAACGAAGTAAAGTTTCGCGTGTAAGATGTAGTGTCTGGGCCCGCTTAATGGAACTTTAAAATATAACCAAACAATTTTTCTAATAAATATATTTTAATTGGACTTCTTTTTTTCCCCTGAAAAATCGTTTAAACAAAATTTTACCTCTAAAGCCCAAAAAAAACATTGACAAAACAGCATAAAAAATGATTTTATATCGACAAATCCTACATAAAGTTTTACCGAACCAGTCAGGTATTGTAACAGTTCATTTTCCAAAGTAAAACCAAGTATCTAAAAGTACGTACGAAATTTACCTTATATTAATTTAACATAAACTGTAGTTGTCCAAAATTGGTGATAAATTTATTTTGACTTAAAAACTATCAAGGAGAGCAAAAAAAGCAAGAATATTTTACACAATTTTGTTGATTACTCAATTACACTTTTTTTATAAATACGCTTTTAATTTTGAAGTTTGTGAAATTTGGTTTCTTAGCATTTCCTTTTTTACAGTCCAACTGAAAAGACATTTTATTTTAAAAGCTTTGATTTTTTTAATTAAAAGCAGGCAATCAATCATGTAATGTAATTAACGTTATGTTCAGTTGGTAATATTTCTGTGATAAATGTTATCTTGTTGGTACAAAAATGCTATTATAAAAAAACGATATTTCTTTTGAAGTTCATTTTAAATAAATTGGTTGAATTAAAAAAGTATTAGTGCCAAAAAATTTAATTTTATTATTTGGTTAGTAAGATTTAGGCGTTAATTTATTGGTATTCATTTCTATTTTACTAAAAGTATTAATAAACATGTAGGATACTCTGTACCTTTATCATTTTACAAAATTTTAAAAAGAAGTATGTGGTATGAAATATCCCTATATCTCCATAAGAAAATATTTATTATTCTAATTGTTGCAAATTTCTAATAAAATAGCTAATTGCTAATATACTTGACTTCATAAATATTGTCACATAAAGGCTAGAAAGTACCTTGTTTAAAAAGTGTAACCAAAAGTGTACCTTGTTATATAGTTTAACATAAATACCAGCAAAATGGTTTCGCATGTGCAATGAATTTTTAAAACTGCAAAAATTGGGTATTCAATAAGATTATGAAACTTTTAAACAGCTTTGCTATAAATTGAGTATTAAAACCACTCAATCAATTTTTTATTTATTTCAAATGATGCAAGATCACTTAACATGTTGCAAAAATAATTACTATGCACATAATATATGTCACTAACACTTTAAAACTTTGGCACATTTTCCAATGTTATTAATTAAATTTACGCATAATAGTCCATTTAAACGCAGGTCCTGGGTGCCCGATTTCGCTGCAAGTGGAGACTACCTTCAGGATATGTTTTTTTCTGGTCGCTGATTCCGAATTTCGCAGCTCGGAAATACTGGCATCACCCCTAAAAATGCAAAAAATAAAAAGATTTTTTGCGAAAATAGTATAAAAAAACCTATAGAAATGCTCTTTAGGCACCTAGAAAATACTCCCAGGGTACGTTTTTTGGGTCACTTAATTTGAATTTTGGGGTCCCAAAACCCTTAATCCCCGGAAACACCCATAAAAGAGCAAAAAACAGCCTTTATGGACTTTTTAAAAATAATCCTATAAAAGTTTATATAAATAATTTATTATTGATGAAAATTTGTACTTTTTTAAAAATTATAATAATTTAAGCCTAAATTAAATTTTTGGGTAATTCATTGGGGGTAAAACAACCCTCAATAATCCCTAAAATGTCGTCAAATTAAAAAAAAATGGAAAAAAATTGTGCTTTTTGCCTAAAATGTTTAAAAAATAGCCATTTTACGACCAAAAAAAATATTTCCCTTCCCTAAGAGATTAGAAGTACTCCCCGCATCCCTTTTGGGGGCTTCTATCTATCTATCTATCAATCTATTGTAGCATGGTAAGTTCCCTCGCTGGGGCCCTGAGCACTGAGGCCTAAGCCCATTATGCTCTACACCAACCCTTAAGCATACACAGGTTCCGTCACCCTGTACTGTCCCTTACGTATGCATTCCTTTTACACTAATATGGTGCTGTCGTTTTGCTTACTAGAGCCCCAATTTCCTCACTAGTGATGCGAGTCCCGTTAGTGGTAGAATCTTATGTCATTTAGGTCCAGCCATGCCGTACCTAGACATTTCCCCTGATGTGCCCTAGTGCTGGGCAATCTCTAAGTACATGTATGGCGTCCTCTCTTCCCTCTCCACACCATCTACATGTACTTGTCTCGCTTTTTCCTATCTTGTTGAGATAGTGTCTGTTTCTACAATGACCTGTCAGTATGCCTGTCAGGTTTCTCATTTGCACCCTATTGAAGTCCTTTATGTTCATCGGTAGGTCCTTTCATAGTTCTTCCCCAATAATAGCCTTTGATTGTCTGGCTTTTGTCTTTTTCCAGTTCTCATCGAACAGTTTCTCTATCCATGTTGCTATCTCTGTCATATCCGTGTTGTAAGAGATTCCCACGGTATATTCAGGTCCATTGTCCTCAGCTCCCAAATTGGCGAGTTTGTCAGCCATTTCATTCCCCGGGATCCCTTTGTGTCCAGGGACCCATTGCAGGGTGACTCTGGCGGTTTTCGTTAGTTTATTAATTGCTTCCCGACATCTATTTGTAAGTTCTGATCTGTGCACTGTATTTGTTAGCGCCCCGATCGCTGCCCTACTGTCAGTACATATAGTTATTTTTCCCCTGTATCTTCTATTCAGGCATATGGCTTTGGCTATTGCCATAACTTCCGCCTGAAATACGGTTGCATATTTTCCCATTGTTCCATAGAACTTGTAGTTCGTCCTTTCTACATAGAAACCGAAGCCTGTGCGGCCTCCTTTCCTCGAGCCATCTGTGTATATAACTGTTCCTTTGCTTGGTGTCCCACAGCGTTTGTGAGCCCAGTCATCTGCCGACGGCCATGTCCACTTTGTGCATGAGGTCTAAGTGGATTACTGGGAGGATGCTATCCTGCTTCATCGAAAGAGCCACAGTTCTCACTTAGCCCATGATGTCACAGTGCCCCCCCGGTCCTCCACCGTCCTCCACACTCCAGTCTTAGTGCCTCTGCCCTTGCTGAGGCCTTGATCATTATATGGAGAGGTGGGAGCCCCGTAATAATCTCCAGCGATTCCGTCGGAGTAGTGGCCGCCCCAGTTATTCCTCTCATCGCCATTCTTTGTATGTGTTTCAGCATTATCTGTATCGTCTTAAGTTCCGTGCGTTGCCACCAAATCACGGAGGCATACAGTATCCGCGGCCTGATGACTGCTTCGTATATCCACTTCATGACCTTAGGAGAAAGTCCCCAGTCCCGTCCTACGACTCTTCTACAGAGCCATAGCGATCCTGTGGCCTTCTTCGCTACCATTTCAAGATGTGCTCTCCAGTTCAGCTTGTCGTCTAGTATCACTCCAAGATACTTGGCTGTACTGGAGAATTCTAGTTCTCTCTCACCGAACTTCACTTTCCTAAGTCCGGTATGGTTTCTCCTTCTAGTGAATAATACGAGCTCTGTTTTTGATGGATTGGCTGTCAGTCCGTTTTCCTGACACATTTTGCCACCATTGCCAGCTCCCTTTCCATAATATCCACTATCGTGTTTGCATGTTTACCTTTGACCATAATGGCCACATCATCTGCAAAGGCTTGTATATGTGTACCTCTCCTACTGATTTTCTCCAGTAGTCCATTCATGACCAGGTTCCATTAGATTAGATTAGATTATTTGAGCGGAGATGGCGAAAAATGACCTCCACCACTGCAACCTTACCAGATTTATTGTGGTTTCTCCTATCGTTCTTTAGAGTACCTTGTCCAAGCCCGTCTTCTTAACTAGACTCCAGAGTCTCGACACTGGCCACTCCATATAACTTGCCGGTTTTGGCTTCTCCTCCCCAAGCCTAGTAAACCTAAGCCTGCATAGTGCTTCGCAATGGCACCACACATGTAAGGCTGTTTCTTCAGCCTCCTGGCAGAACCTACACAGGCTATCCTCCACCAGGTTTATTCTTTCCAGGTGCTTGTTGAGTTTACAATGTCCTGTTAGTTGACCTACCGTTATCCTTACGACCTTACGGCTGTGGCTCAGTAGGTCCGATGTAAACTTGGCCGAGCGGGTGAATGAACTGCTTTGCCTGTCGTTGTCCCGGTGTTTGTACCCACCAGCTTTGAAACTGTCTGTCTACCCAACTCTTAATAGATGCTTTGAAGAGACCTGCCGAGATACCGCAGAATGGCTCCGGGCCTATCATTTCCGCGGCTGATCCTCTTTTGGCTAGGTCGTCGGCCTCTTCGTTGCCTGGATGGCCCTCGTGGCCTGGTACCCAGGCTACCGTAAGTTTGTTTGCCAAGCCGACTTTTTCCAGGGCCTGTATACAGTCCCCGACTAGTTTGGAATTAACTTTTGGGGAACTGATGGCCTTCAGGGCCGCTTGGCTATCTGAGTAAATAACGATATTTTTTCCTTTACTCCCTTTTTCTTCAGGTTCCATAGAAGTGGAGATAAGACGCCCCCCTGAGGGCGTCCTCTGCTTTAAAAAATATCCAATTCGAATTAGGAGTAAAACAATGAGTTTAATAATTCTTTTTGTATTTTTCTTTATTATACCAAAAAATTTTGCTTACAAAAAAATATCACCGGATGTTTTCACCCTTTTAACGGAAAAAACTACCCCCAAAACATGATACAATAAAAAGTGCGCAATTTTTTTTACATTTATCTTACATTTTGAATAAAAAGCCATTTTTCGATTTAACAACTAAAAGCACATTTTTTTGTTTGCATTTTTTAAAATTGTTTGATATTTTAGGGTGATTCGGAGTTGTTTTAACCCCAATGAATTACCCTTAAATTTAATTTAGGCTCGAATTATTAGAATGTCATATAAAAACAAATTTTTATCAATGATAAATAATTTCTACAAGATTATTTAAAAAAAAGCCTCAAAAGGCTGCTTTTTGCCCTTTTAGGGGTTTCCTAAGGTTCAAGGGTTTCGGGACCCCGAAATTCGGAATAAGTGACTCAAAAAATGTACCCTGGAAGTATTTCTTAGGCGCCTAAAGAGCATTTTAATAAGTTTTATATAAGATTTTCGTTAAAAACCCCTAAAAATGGTGTTTTTTGCCGTTTTAGGGGTGATGTCAGAATTTCCGAGATGCGGGATCCCGAAATTCGGTATCAGCGACCAAAAAACGTATATACCCACTTGCAGCAAAATTGGGCGCTCAGGAGCCGAGGTTTAAATGGACTAAACTATAGTATACAGTGTGTCCCGCTTTTCATGAATTCACCCTGATATCTCAATTATTAATAATGCGATTTTCTTTTAATTTTGGCGGTGATTGTATGTTAGAAAAATAAAGTTTTTGGCATAGTGAACACTTTTATTTACCAATGGCGTGCGGTCTTGGGGGGTAAACAAATTGATTTTTGGGGAAAAGTTTATTGGGGCTTATTTTAAATATTTTTTCCTGTCAGATTTAAAATCAGCATCCTCAAAAACCTTGTAATTCATATTTTCAAAAACCCAACAGCTGATTTTAGCAAAAAAAAAATATTTTGTTACTTTTTTAATAAATCCTTTATTTAAAACTATTATATCAAGATTACAAATAACATTATTTTAGATTTCCGTATTTGCAACAAAACTACCATCTAAAACAATACACTTTTCAATAATTCTTCCTAAACGTACATACACTCTTCTTAAAGTTGGAGGAGTAATTTCCTGACAGGAAACTACAAGAAAAAATTATTTCTGGTTAGTCAAGAAATTTCTTCCCAAACTTTATAAAAAATTAAAAAGTGAATTGTTTTAGAAGGTGTTAAAAATACAGAAATCTGAAATAATGTAATTTGTAATTTTGATATAATGGTTTTAAATAAAGGATTTATTTTTAAAAAATGACAAAATAAATATTTTTTTTCTGCTAAAATCAGCTCTTAATATTTTGAAAATTTAAATTAAGGGGTTTTTGGGGATGATGATTTTAAATCTTACAGAAAAAATTAGTTAAAATAAGCCCTAATATACTTTTCTCAAAAAATCAAGTCTATTTTACCCCCAAGACCGCACGCCAATGGTAAAAAAATCACTATGCCAAATACTTTTTTTAACGTACAATCACCACCAAAATGTAAAGAAAATCGCACTATTAATAACGAAGATATCAGGGTGTATTCATGAAAACACTGTATATTAATTTATAACCAATATTTAAATTATTTATTTTGAAAAGGGGTTAATTAGCTATTAAGGTGTAAATATCCTGGTAATATCTACATCTAACCCAAAAATAAAAAGAAAAAAATATTTTTATAAAATTTGTACTCCAAAAGTAATTTATTTAACATAAAGTTGAAAAATATTAAAAGAAAAACAAAATTCTTTTTAAAGTAACTATTTTAGTGTTTCATATATTTGCATTTGGGATTCTTTGGAGCGGTATTATTCAACAGTGTTAAAATCATCGACTGCTTATTTTTACAATAATAAATATGACTTTTTTAAAGAAAATGTAAATATTTTTTTACTCTCTGAAATGATCAAAGCGACATCTTTTTAGCTACTCGAGTAACAACCCTACATGGTTTAGGGTTTAGGCTCAATAATAAAACAGATTTCCCTGGCTAAATATTAAGCCGCTAAATGAGGTCTATTGACTATAAAGGGCCTTTGAGGCCTCGGAGCCTATGGGGTGGTTTATTTTCTTTCTTTTCTTTAGCGCTTCTACTAAAACATAGATGTCATTACCTGTCCAAACGACTGGCTCTATAAACTGGGTTTTATGGGATTAGTATATTAGGTATTGGTTTTAAATTACGATAATATTTAATAATAAGTTTATCTTGTTAAAGGCAAGTAAACTTTTTTTAAGTAGGTAAGACCCTTTAAGACTAAAACCAACATACAAGGTTTAAATGCTAGACCTAGGAAACTGGGCCCTTACTAAATTTGTGATGCCAAATTAATTGCAATAAAAATAAATGAAATATTTCATTTAAGTTACCAAAATGATTGCGTGTAGCGCAAAACTTGAAAAAAGATTGGCAACACTGCTGATATACTGATAATCGGAGCCCTAGCAACTTGAAGTACTTTTTACCAACCCCGTATATTCAAATTTGTAATAGACTATATAATTATACCAATAAAAATATCAAAAATGGTTGTTCTTATATGTTAATGTTTAATTGCTTTAATAGGTTGGCTGGTCTTGCAGACATTTAAAATCCCCTCCAATAATTTACCTGACTGAGGTTTATTCAGACCTCCCATCCTATACCTATCTAAAGCCACAGAAACCATACCTCTTAGGAAGATCTGATATTCTAAAAACAATTTTATTTTCATTGTTTAATAATAATATACGACTTTTTACTCCAGTGTAGTATTATTAATAAAAAGATAAAAATATAGGATTTTCTTGCAAATGTAGAAAAAATATATATTTATTTTAACTTTAATAAAATAAAATAAAGTTTCTAAATAAATCAAAAGACCTTACAATCGTTAAAGTTGAATTAACTGGTACAAAATATTTTTAAAAAATCTGTTAAATTATGTTGCTCTTTTAACCTGCTTTTATTGCTAGACAAAACAAAATAATAAAAAAAATATTATACAACGACGAAAATGTAAAACAATGTTTTTTTTCTTAAAATCAATCGAAAAAATAGGGTAAGTAACTGCACAAAACCCAGTTTTATTACACGTGGATAACTATTACAGAAATAACGTTACGTCTAATTATATCTTTGGTAAAAATTGCATTATATCTTTTGTCTTATTTTAATGGTTCCCATACTTTAGCGAGATAACTCTATTTACCTTAAAGGCATTGAATTTTACCATTTGCATTTCCGTTCAAAGTGCATACTTTGCAATTTTTACATTTACATTTACATTTTTTAAATTTTTTATGACAGCCCACGAAGTCTTACATGGAACCTAATTACTACAAGTATCGTAAGTGCAGAGTTTTTAGATTTTTAACGCATTTTATCCCCCGTTTCGTCAACGCTGTCTAAGTACTGAATTATGCATATTTTTTATTTTGCAGGCTGACTGCGGTAGTGCCATTACGAAAGTTATACAAATAACTAGCTGCCTCTAACAAATTATCATAAGGTTATGTCTCCAGACAACTCCATTTAACATGGGTTTGACCCACACCCAATGACCAGGTGACTACAGTGTACATGGGTTTCGGCCACCCATGAGGGTTCATCGGTGTCCACTGGCGGTGTCCATGGCGGTGCCCCGGCAGCTGCCCTAAAGCGGTGTTTTCATCGCGGAAGCCTTACATGGGTTTCCACTTCTTTAATTGGTTACTGTTTAAGTTACTTTTTTTAGATTTTAAAATATTATTAATAAAAATATTTAATTAAATTCATATTAGAGGATATAAGAAATTGGCGCATTAGAGGAAAAATATAAGAAATAGTTTTATTTTAATACGTACCAATATTGCAATGTTTAAATAAAATATATAGGAAAAATTATTGACTATTAAATCAGTAAAGCAATTTGTTTATTACGTTACAATAGAAGAATTTAGGAACAAAAATGTTAGTCGCGTAAAAAATGCCAATAGGTATCCTACTAAAGTGGAATTTAAAATAGCAAATATATGAAAAATTTTGATTATTAATAGTAAATGATGTTTTTGAAAAAAGAATTTAGAAAACATGTTAGTGATAAAAAAGACAATATTTTATATACTAAAGGGATGTACAATAAAAATCATTACGTACCTTTAAATTTTGTCTGAGCTTCTATGTAACTGACTTCGCTGGACATTCTCCGCGATGAACTTAATTTTCCTTTCTTTTAGTTAAGTAAGTTATTTGCAACCATGTTTGGTGCATGTCCCTAACTATTGTATAATTTGTTTAAAGCTTACCATTTTTGATACTGGAGCTAATATAGCTTTTAAACATATCCATTGATTATGGAATAAATTAGCGGAGCTGACTCTGTGTCTCATTTACTCTTACGTTACTACTCCACTGTGCAACGAGTTACATCTATATGAAAATAATCGGTGTCCTAGAAACTGAATCATTTAAAAATATTTAGATATTAGTCAAAAGGGATCTGGGATAAAAAGAATTCGCTCTTTAAATAAAAAAATACATTGGTTTGCAAAAGTAATTTTTATTTATTTCTATATTAATTTAAATAGACAATAAAACCCAATCTAGATTCTTATTCTTTCATTTTTTTTGTCTAGATAACATATTCTCCACCTAGACATTGGCCTTTTCATATTTTATTTGCCAACTTTTCCCCGCAGGTATAATTAATTCAGTTTACTTCTAAACAACATCTAAAAAAATATGGATACACTAAATATTTTCTTAAACACATACTGCTTTTAATTTTAAGATTTTTTTAGCTTTAAAAGGTCTAATTATTGATATTTTTTAGTCTTACTGCAAACAGATATTTTAAAAATATCATGGAAAAACTTAAAACCATTTATTAGCCACCAAGCGACGAATCTTAAATAGTATTTTATAAATAACATTTACAATAAAATCGTAAAAAATAGGTTTAATATAGAACTTAAAAATAATTTAATTAAATTATCAGTCTCAAGCTTTAATTTTACCTTTAAAGAACTGATTTTTTAAATCACGAACAAAAAGACATTATATATTAGCATGATATATAGGATTTTTAAAAAAGACACGGCAATATTTAAGGAAGTGATTTCTTAGGCTATTTAAAAAAAAAAACAAGATACAGGTTGTTTAATTTTTTTTAATAGCGGTTTTTAAAAAACAATTTTAATATCTTTTTAACTGATTTTTTTTAAATTTGGTAGCATTGTTTGCAGTCAAAAAGGACCTTCAGATAGATTAAAAGTATTAAGACCATTGGCATCAGGAGGGACACACTAACCAAATTTATTGACAACAAAATGTACCCTACTGACCTTAATTAAATTTCGATATTTCTTAGGATTAAGTAACTAAAAATACAATTTTTTTCTACAATTTTTGTCGTATCTTGCTTTGTTTACGACTATTTTATTGGATGTCCATTTATCATACAAAAACATCTTTAAACTTTTTAGGAGTAATTGCAAACTATTCGACAAAAAATAACACTACTATAACACTTCTATATTTTTTTAAACGTTAAATATTTTTTTGTAAAGACCTAAGAAATCCAGTCCTTAAGTATTGTCGCGTCTTTTTTAAGCTCCTGTACAATAACTTATAATTTCTATGACCAAACCATAACCAAAAAACTTAACCCCAATAATTACAAGGAAATCAACAGTAGATACAATAGCTTATTAATAATTTGTATTTTCTTAAAATTGCTTAATAAAAGTTGATCAATGAAATTTACTCGATAAATTTTCCTAATAAAGGAGACATAAAAATAATTTATAAAACAAATATGTTATAATGGAAGAAAAAAAAAACCAAATGAAATTAACTAAACTCTAGATCGTATTCTACTTCTGAAATAAGTTAATTAAAAAGAGTCTTTAAAAATAAAATAAGGTAAAATTAACACCTATAAAAGCGGGATCACAGATTTGAAGAATATTTTAACATATTTACACTTTAAGAAAACGTCATTAAATTAAACCTTAGGCAAATTATAAATTACTAAAACGTGGAAAAAGTATCCTCCCAACAAAAGGTAAATGTCAATTGTAAGCCCTTGCCATATTTGTTAAATCACTTATTTTTAGATTATTTACACAATTTTATTATTGTAACTTTTATTTCTTTTAGTTGCCTAATTATTTATATTGTAAATTGTAATTAAAATTATATTTTGTTATTATTTTAGGCTAATTTAATTATAAAAAATGTAGAATAAAAAAACCGTGTTGTTTAAAAAATAAAAAAAAAACTATTGGATTTTAATGCTCATTTATTATAGATTCTCATCAAGTGAGAGCAAGTTCCTAAGATCCTAATATTAATACAAAAGTATGTAAATTTTAAATAAAATATACAATTCTATTTTTAAAAGTCACGTTACGTTAATGAATTTGTAAAAACAAAATACCCCAAAATTCTATGTAAATTGGTAAAAGGATATTCTTTTAAGTTACCGAAAAATAAGATTGTTTGGCTATTTAAATCAACTTCAAGAAATTAAAATGTCAGGAAAACCGGCCTTCCTGAAACATGATACGATCAGGCGAGTAGGCTGAGCAACTGATACTCCGTGAAAGGTTTATTACGGCGAGATAGGATTTTTAAGCACAGAGGCACACCCGAAACATGTTACCTGCGTCCTTTTATTGCCTAATAAATAAGTCTTTTGCTTGAATTTATTACATTAGGGTTAATTAATTTCTGATTATTTTTTCTTTTTCTTTGGGACTAATTTAGTTGTCTGCTTTTTAGGCAAAAAGCATTTTAACAATTCATTATACCTGTCATTAAAATATGGTAATAAGCATATAGAGATTTAAGAATGTATTCATTAAATACTTAAGGTATAAAATGACTGATTTAATCCCACGAACGGGATCAAGGAATAAGGCACTTTAGTTTCGTGGTATTGATATTATTTTTTGCTCTTAGGGGAACAATATTCCTAAAATTTTTTTAGTTAAATATTTTATTAGTTTACTTTAAAAGACGCAAGTCTCTTAGTTACATTAAAAATAAACAAGTTCTCTGTGTCATCTTTTTTGTAATTAGAGTGGAAATAAAACTTTTGATTTAAAAAAATAATCTAAAGTAGCGCTAGATGGTAGTTTGCAAAAAAAATTAAGAAACACATAAAAAGCGCAATATAAAGCATTGGTTAAATGGTGCTGTAAATAAAAAGTAAAACATTTTAATAAAAATGCATTAGTCATAGTACTTTTACGGAGAAATTCAGGACATCTTCTACCTTTTTTAACGCCTTGGGCGCAATATTCAATGCTGAAAGACTCAACTTTAAAAATAATACACATATGAGTAAATTTAATAGTTGGTTGCTTTGCTCATAGAACACAAAAGGGTATGTGCCAATATAGCCAGAATACTAATAGTCTTTATGATTGGGACTGCTAAAGACTGTAAAAATTAGAAATTGGTTAAAATCACGGGGATGGTATAACTGATTTGGTTTACTCAGTTTACTTTTGTAATAAAATTGTCAAAAAAATCGATAGGAAGATTGCTGTTTAAAATCCCTGCATAAAGACTTTTTACCGAAATCTACCAGAAGTATAGCTATAGCCTTAAAAAGCACTTATTCACAATTTTTTGTTTATTAACAGTCAGTCGGTAAAAATATATTTAAAAAACTTCACCAAAAATTAGCTACATTTTCTTAATCCATCCATCTCAGCATTATAGACTGCGCATTGCTTTCATTGAATGGCTGCCTTCTTACTAACTAACTATGATGTATCTTGGGTAATTTTTAAATGCATTGAGGATCAGCAGCTGTTGCAGAGGTATACACACATCAAGTTTTTGAGTGGGTATTTAGCGTACAAAAGGAAACATGGATTGACTATTTAATATTGTAAATTGTAGAAACGTAAACATTCGTGTGAATATAAATGAGTAAACTAAAATATGTTAAATTTAACCTTAAAGCAATTAAGCATTCTCGCTTGCACTTGAGTCCCTTGGGATAAAATGAACCTTTTTAGTTCCTGTTTAGCGGTACTAAATGATAAAGTTTAGCTTTGAAAGTACAAAAAATTACCAACGTTTTTCGTATCCAATGCCGTTTAAATACCCACTACTATGTCACATTCACTATTTAGGTCTGGTTTTAAAATTAGTTTAAAAAATAAACGCTAATCATGAATACCCCGTAATTTTATATTAATTTAATTTATATTAATTTTATTTAAAATAAATGATAAAGTAAATGCTGATTTCCGAAGTGTCTTTATACAAAACTAATTATTATTTTTCTTCTTTTTCATTTAAGTTTTCCTCTGTTACTTATCTTGTTTCTCTCAAGTGTCATAGGTTAGTGATGCTTAGAGTAGAGGTGATTAGGTTTGACGATTCTAGAAGAGATGGACGTAAAAATTATTTAATATCTTTTTGACGTTTTATGTTGTGCCTTAAACCGCTTTTAATCTTAGATATTTAGAGTGGCCAACTCAGTCTTTATATGATTAAAATATCTGCATTTTATATATTGTTTGTCATTGTAAAATCATAGTCAATGAGAAAAAGTATTTTTTTTAATATTACACGAAATCAAAATGTAATAAACAATAATTGAATAATTATAAAATAAAAAATATATAATTCAAAATTTGTTTTTGTGTTTTTTCTATTCCATGCAACTAATAGCTGAAATGATTGGTGAAAGCCCACTTTTTATTAAACATCCCTGAAGTGGATTCTTCCCAGTCAATCATCCTGAAACATTTTCCAAAGAGACTTATTAACTGCTTGTGAAGGGCGCGACATAATGCTATGATCAGTGTTTCTAATGTAAAGTGAAAAGCCATTAACAAAGCCAGATAGCTGACTATTTAAAAAGAAAGGTTGATATCTGACTTTTATTTTCCCATATGACAGCTAATTTGATGGTCTAATGGCTGGTTACACCAACAATTTTAAGGATCCCTAAATCTCCAATGTAGCCAATCACATTGCTTGTTTGGCCATTTTAAGGATTACCTTGTGCTAATGGTTCCTTAAAATTGTTGGTGCAACCGGCCATAGGACACTGCATCATAAATTTTTCTTAAAAGAAAACTCATCTTGACACTTGATAACAAAACACGGATAAGCTGTACACGACCATCAATACTTCTAGGAGCTAGCAACCTTTTGATTTATAATAAGCTTTTTCAAAATAATTTGTTTTCTGCAAATATACAAGTTATCTTTATGCATATCTTGATACGAAAATGAGAAATCAAATAAAATAATAAAGTTCCCAAATTTCAATGTGTGAAAAACATGAGTCTAAGTATACGAATAAAAATAAATTACTTTAAAAACTTTTTTACAGTAAGGCTTCTTTATTTTTAGTAAGCACCTTTGCCATGTTTATCAAGTAAATCTTGGATCAATAATGACTTAGATAATTTACCCGTCAATGTTTTTGTCCAGAACCTGATTTTCTTATTAAACCTGTTTTCTATACTATTATATTCCATTAAATTTTGTCATTATGTGTCTAACAGTTTAGTAAAATTTATAAATATTTTAGGGCATCTTTTATAGAAAATCTTAGTGGCTCTTTTTTTAGTTGTCACCACAATTTCATTGTGCTGTTTTGTGGTTAGTTTGGTTAAATGAGAATGATAAATAGACAAACTTAATTGGTGACCGTATTTTTTATTAAAAATAAATTACTCTTTCTGTTTTATTTGCTACTCTGTTTAATAACTGTTTTTTAAGGCCTTTTCTTAGGAATTTTAAGTTTATAAGTATGCAAATTCTTTTACATTAAAGTGTTTCTGTTTCAATACTTAGTAAAAAGCATATGAAAGAAATGCGTGAGGCACGGTGTAAAAACTTAATAATTCATAGCGAATCGCTTCAGTGTGCTAAGCCTATTTATTTTATTCATTAATTTTAGTTTTGGTTAGTTCTAAAGGGACTATTAAAATATAAAGAACATCTAACTATACTTTATGCACACACTGACATAATAAACCAAACACTTACTATCCTTAGGTATGAGGTAGGGAAAATTATTTACGTATCCTTAAGTGAAAGAATATTAGAAATAAATATGGTCATATGTTAACACTTTTTATCATTTCATGGATATTTCTTACATACAAACACATTTACACGCCTTCCTAAGTGACATGTAATGGTAAGTCATTTACATACATAGGCACATTCTTCTCCCTTACATAACAAACAAAGGTAAGTCATTCACACGCATGTGCATTTGTCTACTTATGTCACAGATAATGGTAAGTCATACACACACATATGCATCAGCTCCATTTTATACAGATAAGGGTAAGCCATACACATACCTATTCATATTTTCCTTTTGTAATATGGGGTAAGTTATTTGCATACATATGTATTTGCTTCTTTAGGTGACAAATAAGGGTAAGTTAGCTACATACATGTTCGTAAACATTTCCTTTCTAATATGCTCTATATGAGTGACGCATTTACAAACATATGCGTTTGCATCTTTATGTGATGAGATAATGTTTAGTTATTCACTTACATATGCATATGCTTCCTATGCGATAGATAAGAATAAGTCTTTCACACATATATGCATTTGCTTCTTTATTTGACGGTTACCTTTTTTGTTACATAAAGAAGCAAATGCATAACTGTATGAAGTATATGTAAGGGTAAGTCATCAACATACATTTGCATTTGTTTCTTTGTGTAATAGATAATGGTAATTTACCCACATATACATCTTATTCCTAATGAGACAGACATGGGTAAGTCATTTAAGTCATTTGCTCCACTATGTGACAGGTAAGGTTTAATCATACACAAGCATTTTACATTTGGTTTCTTAAATAATAAACGTGAAAGATTAAACATTTAAATATAATTACACACATTCAAAAGAACACAAAAAGTATATTTACTCAATAAATTAACCAAGTCCTTGCTACGACCTAGATATGTCGTAATTATAAATTTAAATATTTTGGTACAAAAGAAAAAGTTGTTGAAGAAAACTCGAACAATAAACAGAAGTTCATCTTATTTCATATGCGATAACTCACTTGTAACATACATTTGCATGTTTGACATAATAATTAAAATACGCATCTTGCTGTTTTTGTCCTAACAAATAGAGAAAAGTATTCTTTGCACTAGGGACAAATCAAATGTTATCAATATTTTTCTAAATTGATTAAAAAGATATGCAGTGACCGCATTCATAAGGAAAACTTTTTTAATATGTAAAAAAAATAACAAAAAATATTTCATGTCCTTACAAACAAACAAAACACTGAGTAAAGTTTAAAAAATAGCTTATAGGGCGTGTATAGTGCAAATTAAGAAATATAGCCTAAGACAAAACTACCTTTATTTTTGAACTTAAATAAAATATTGTTTAAAAAACATGTTTGGAATAAAAGTTATGCAATAATTTATAAAACTTATAATTATAATTTATAAAAATACTTTCGTGTTGTAAAAAAAAAATATTGACGTTTGTTTGTGGAATGACCTCAATATTTTTTACTCATAAAGCATTTAAATTTATTTAGATGACTCAAAGAAACAAACACAAAATTATGCTTTTTTTGGACCAATTAGGCAGAAAATTCAAAAATGCTTTTGGATAAATGTTCCACACCGTTTTCATCTTATCGAAAATATATTCGCTTTATAAAAATTAAAAGGTTATTTATGTTTATTTTTCACAACATTTACAAAAAAGCTCTTAATTAGTAGTATGGCGATAGAAAAAAAGTTAATAAAAGTTTAAAAACATATTTTAGGAGCAATCTTCATACAAAACTAAAATATTGACATATCATTGTTTTTCAGATAATTTTTTAATAGTTTTTGTTTTGTGTTTGGATTAATCGTTAAACAGGTTTTTAAACCTTAATTAACTTTTTTTCTGGCTATAATTGTAGTTAAAAGGCTAAATTCTATTTATAAATATTATATTAGAAAAACATGAAAATACATTTTAATTTCTGGAGAGTAAAGACATCTTTGATAAGGTGAAAACGATGCGTAACATTTATCTAAAAGCAATTTGAGTTCTTGCCATTGATCAAAAATAGGCATATTTTTACATTTGTTTTTTAAGTGATCCAAATAACAATTTATTTGGTTCATGAATAACAAAATGTTGATGTTTTTCCAAAACCAAACGACGAAAAAGATTTTTTACAACAAAAAAATTTGCTCGATCTAATAGGGGTCATTGTAGTTTATAAAAGCAGGTTTTATTTTTGATTTTTAAATTGAAGGTTCTGCTTTAAATTATTAACAATATTTTTTATTCTGAACAAGTTTTCCTTATTTTTTTTTCTAAGCTTTAAAATAAAGGTAGGTAGTGTTCTCTTATGCTATATTTGTTAATTTACACCCACCCTGTAGACGCTAAGTTTTATTTAATCTTTGCTCAATGTTCTATGAGTTTAAGGATATGCAGATTTTTCTATCAGAATGAAAATTTTTTGAGAAATAAGAAATAAAAAAATCCCGTATGTTTTACCAATATGTCGCCACTACTTCCCTTAGGCGCCTTAGGTTCTTTAATTGTGTTGTGTAATATTATTAACTTCAATTTAGTCAAAACATAATAGGTATATCTTAAATTAAGGAATTTAAAAATAACACGGATCCAACTTAGGTATTACTTTGGCCAATTAAAAATCCAAATAAATATATGTAGACGGCCGAAGTAAAATTTTAGGCCATTAGTTTTAGGACTAATTATTATTTTATAAAGGTATTTTTAAATAAATTAAAATTGAAAAAGAAACTTTTAAAAACCTAACAAATATTTTTTTAGTACAGACATAATAACAATAAATCCATAGCTGGCAGGAGAAGGGCAAAAACCCAAAAAGTATTTTGGCAAATATACTTAATTTTCAATTTATATGCAAATGATTATTGCTTTAGTCGGTATTAATAAAGATATAGGGACGTTCAAAGTTATAAGCTTTAAATAAACTCTTAGATAATGCAAATATATTTCAAAAATTTATAGGTCACTTTGGGCATATAAAAGAAGTCAGAAAAACAATTGTAGGGAATGTCAAATAGTTTTTAAGCATTATTTACAAATATTTACTGAAATAGCAAATATTCTTTTTATGTTATATTTGATGGGCTATTAACGAGAAAATAAATATATAAACAACAATTTAATTAAGAAAATATTTTAAATATATATTATTTTTTGGAACCGTATGGTTCGCTTTTTCTATACTATAATCTAAATTTTGTAATATAACATTGTATTTATTTTTCAATTTAAAATTTTTACCAAAATTTACTTTTTACTTCAAATACTTTTTAGCTAAAGCTAGGTAATAATCAAGTTATCTTTAATATTTAAGTTACTTTACGTATTTTGCTATCAAATAAAATTTAATGAAAAGATATTTATTTAACTGTTAATAAATCAGATTTATTATAAAATAATATATGCAGCATGCCTATAAAAATGACCATGCACACTTTGAATAGGTTTTTGGCGACCGGTTAAATTTTACCAAATTTTAATATGTTATTTAGGACCTCAAAAAAAGTCATTTCTGTCATTGCACCAAAACTCTAAACCTACTGGGTGAGCCGCTAGAGCTAGGTGTAATTTGTGTCTTGCTAATTTAAAAAGTAATGGTTTGCTAAGTGTTAACTCTATTTAAATAGTAAATAATATTAAAACCTTTCATACC